>JACXGM010000786.1:0-58881 GCA_016801145.1 Umbra pygmaea
TTTCACTGCATACTGTAACCCCTTTTGCCTCGATCTTGAGGATATCGCAGAGTTAATGCTCCAAAAAAGGTAACTGACACGCACGGTATACCTTTTCCGTTATGGCAATCTGTTGCACTGGTCGGGTGTTTGACCATTTGTTTGTCGGGCGTAGCAACAATAACTAAGGGGGGCGGGGCTCGGCGAAAGGCTAATTGGAAGTGACTTGGTATGGGGTGGACACCAAGTTTGCTTTGAATTCTGGACCTTGTGGTATTTGAAGTGCAAACTGATACAGAAGCATCTGAAATGTACTCTTGATTGTTCTCAGAAGCATTGGCAGGCAAAGCATTGTATGCAACATAAATAATTTATCGTAACACTACATTAAAAATATGTATTTACTCTAAAATTTTCTTTAAAGGGTTCTGTAAACACAACATCATATCTTTATAATTGTCATATTTTAGTACCAGGTTAGTCCCCCATCAATGTTTAAACTTCGATAAATGCATTTATTTTATTTCGCTTTCTTGCTCCCTGTTTTTAAAAGGTTATTAATGAGGCTTTACATTTTGTGGTAAACATTCTGTTATTTACTGTGGTGAAGTCTTCTCTTGATTGTTGAATTAGACACAGATTTGCTTTGATCTGGTCAACTGTTTTGAATTTTTCTATAATCCACTACAGTTGTTTCCCTGGTGTTCTGGGCCTTTTGGTACTGAGCTCAACCAGTAAGGTCTTGCTTTTAAGAATGTACCAAATATTTGATTTGGCCACACGTAATATTTTTCTCTGAGGAGTTTGTTTAGATTTTTCATCCCAATGCCATCTTGCTTAATTGGCAGGACTTCATACAGCATTGATAATTAACAGCAAAATATTCTGAATACAAATGCAACACTTGAAATCAAATGTAGACCTTTTAACTGCTTTCTTGTAAATTAATGAGAGAATGACACACACCTAGGCGTCAAATGTAGACCTTTTAACTGCTTCCTTGTAAATTAATGAGAGAATGGCACACATCTGTTCGGCGATTGATAAAATATTTTTGTCCACTTAAGGGGTGAGGCACATATCAAAAGTGCTGTAATTCCTTTAATGTGCACCAGATTTGAATTCAAATATTCTCAAATTAAAGCCGAAAGTCTGCTTTAAGAGGAAATATTCATTATTTATTTAAAAACTCAAATATTCTGTTATAGACAGCTGAAATAATGATTGCTTAGTCAATGTCAAAATATTTATGTACCTGACTGTGTAGAAAAAGAAAAATGCATATACAGGATAATCAATGATAGCGGAAAACCTATAGTCCAATTCACAGGCAGGTCTGAAATAAGAAGCCGTTAAAAAGTTTGGCTGTTTTTGATAGAATGCTCCTGTACTGGCGGTGTCTGGTAGATTTAAGTGGTTGGAGAAGGCTGTTGCTCAGATAGCTGGCATCCTTAATGATTTTACTTGCCTTCATGCAAAACTTGGTGTTGTAGTGTCTTTAAATGGGAGGCAGTGAAGCCCTGATGACATGTTAGAGTTATGCTGTCAGACACCTTTGAGTTGCCAAACCAGGCCGTGTGCTTGTAGAACACTGTAAGGAGCCCTTACTAAGGGCTGTCTGGGGCAGGCCACCTTTCTGAAGCTACCTGATATTGTAGAGTAACTGTCATGCTTTCTTCAACACTGTGGCTATAGAGTGACCAGTCCAGCTTAGGTTTGTGACTCTCTACAGCATCTCCGTTGTGGTTGGCAATGTGATCAGCCCATGTCAAGAATCATATGACATATTACCAACTTTCACCACCTGAGTGTGGCCAGTCAAGAAGTTTAAGGCCTAGTTGCAGGAGGGGTGTAGACTCCGAGCCATGAGCTTTGTGATGAGCAAGTACACTATGTGTACAGCGGTTTAACAGGACAGGTGTACAAGGGTTTAACAGAGGTTCCACTCAGAACAGACCTTGTCATGGTCGGCCAAAAAAGTTGAGTGTATTTGGTCAGCGTCACATCCAGAGGTTGTCTGGGAAATAGACATAGCAGTGCTTCCAGCATTGCTGCAGAGGATGAAGGGTTGGGGGGTCAGCCTGTCAGCATCCAGACCATATGCCGCACACTTCATCAAATTGGTCTGCATGGCTGTCGTCCCAGAAGGAAGCCTCTTCAAAAGATGCACAACAAAGCCTGCATACAGTTGGCTGAAGACAAGCTGACTAAGGACACGTATTACTGGAACCATGTCCTGTCCTGTGGTCTGATGAGGCCAAGAAACATGTTTCAGATGGTGTCTAGCATGTGTGGTGGCAACCAGGTGAGGAGTACAAAGACAAGTGTGTCTTGCCTACAGTCAAGCATGGTGGTGGGAGTGTCATGGTCTGGGCCTGCATGAGTGCCTCGCTAAAGAAGCTGAGGGTATAGGTGATTGGCCAAGCATGTCTCCAGACCTAAACCCTATTGAGCATCTGTGAGACATCCTCAAATAGAAGATGGAGGTGCGCAAGGTCTCTAACATCCACCAGCTCTGTGATTTCATCATGGAGGAGTAGAATAGGACTCCAGTGGCAACGTGTGAAGCTCTGGTGAACTCCATGCTCAAGAAGTTTAAGGCAGTGCTGGAAAATAATGGTGGCCACAAAATATTGACACTTTGGGCCCAATTTGGACATTTTCACTTAGTGGTGTACGCACTTTTGTTGCCAGTGGTTTAGACCTAATGACTGTGTGTTGAGTTATTTTGAGGGGACAGAAAATGTACAATGTTATACTGTACACTCACTACTCTACATTGTAGCAAAGTGTCATTTCTTCTGTTGTCACATGAAGTTATAATCAAATATTTACAAAAATGTGAGGGGTGTACTCACTTTTGTGAGATACTGTATTATGGCTGGGCAATATATCGATATTATAGTGATATCGTGATATTAGACTGATTATCGTCTTTGATTTTCTTTGTCATCGTAATATTGTGATGACAAAAGTGTTATCTTTTCCTGGTTTTAAAGGCTGGATTACAGTAAAGTGATGTAATTTTGTGAAATTACCAGACTGTTCTACCTTTTCTAATATTTGCATTTACCCCACTTAGTTATTATATACACATCAATGATGATTATCAAAAATCTCATTGTGTAACTATTTCTTTGTAAGCACCAATTGTCAACACTACAATATCGCCGCAATATTGATATTGAGCTATTTGGTCCACAATATTGTGATATTAGATTTTTTTCCATATTGCCCAGCTCTATTTGTCATACTTACTCACCACATCCAATATGATTGAACATTATTCTTTTACTATAATAGATTTTAATATTAAATTAACAGAGATTGGTAAATGTTCCAAAACCATATCTGTGTCTTGCACACCTCTTTGACAAAGAAAGTGCAATTCTTCACTTGTTAATTTTAATGAAGAAAATTTAATCATTTTCCAAACTTTAAAAATAAATAAATATTGAGATATATATCTTTAGTCATTAAAGCTACAAAATATATATTGAGATATTCATTTCGGGCCACATCGCCCAGCCCTATACTCTATGCATTAATTTTGTTCAGGTGAGTAAAAGCAATCAGCAAAGGCATAATCTGTGGATCTGTCAGGGCAATAGGCAAATTGTAGTCATAATTTCATGATGACCAAAATGCGTGCTACAGGTTGGTAGTCAGTCAGTTCTGTCACCTTCCCTTGTTGGGGGCTGGAATTATGATGCCTTTCTTAAAGCAGTATGGGATAATGGGCTGGGCAAGGGAGATGTTAAGGAAATCAGTGAACACCCCCGCTAACTGACCTGCATATGCTGAGGACAACTGGAATTTCCATCTGGGCTGGCAGCCTTTATAGGGGTTAAAACCTTTTGAAAGACTTCTCCAGTGACCATTAGAAAGAACTATGTGCACCTGTTGGTTGCTCAGAGTCCATAATTTTAAAATGCTGGAATAGGAGTTTAGTTCACCTTGGAGGGAGGAACTAGCATCCACCATGTGACTTTATTTTTTTAATCTGCAATTGTGCTGAAAATCTGCAACATCTGTGTCTTCAAGTCAGAACGGACTTTCTTCTGGCAACCCTTCCAAAGAGGCCATGGTTGTGGTGTCTGATGGTGCTTTTTGAAACCTGGTGACTCCAAAACGCCACCAAGGCCTGCAATTCTTTCACAGTGATTTTAATGCTTCTTACAATCCTCCTTCATATCCTGGGGGGCAAAATGCATTTGCGTCCTCTACCCATGAGGTTTTCAACGATTTCATATCAATTTTTTTAATAGTTGCCCTGACAGTGCTCTGTGTTCAGTGTTGGGGAAGCTACTCTGAAACTGTAGTTTAACAAGCTACAAGCTAGTGGTAAGTTATTGTAGTTAAACTACAGTCAAGCTACCCTTTTTGAAAAGTAGTTAGCTACACTACAAGTTACTATGAAAAAGTAGCTAGCTACATTGAAACTACTTTGATTTTTTTGAACGATGTATATTAAAAATAACTGAAAAAGTGTCTGAGGATTGTATTAAGTAGCCTAAAATATTTATTGTTTAACACAATGCAATACAATTATGATTTCAAAGAGTATTGTTTTATTACACACAATGCTCAAATATTCTGCTGCCATGTCTTGCTCCATCATGAATAATATAGCATGGGTATGTCGAACTTGAATTGTCAACCCACTTCTGCGTCAGTGAACCGTAAGCCGCGTGATTAAACACCAGGTGGCGATAATGCAGACATTTTGTTTGTAATCTAATAAGAAGCTGCGTTGATTCATTCATGACAGGTTCATGACACAATGTAGCTTTTGCTCACGCTACACAGCTATTTGCTACAAAATGTAGTTAGCTACTGGAAAAGCTACTCTGTTTAAAAGGAAATGAGCTACTGCCAAGCTACTGAAAAATGTAGTTTAGTTAGTAGCTTCGCTACTTGTAGTTAACTACTCCCCAACACGGTCTGTGTTATAATCATTTGTGGATCTTCTTGTAGCCATTACCAGATTTATGAAGGTCCATGACCATCTGTTTCTTTTGACCTGCCAGTTCTTTTGTTTTTTCATGATGTTGGATGACAAAGGGATATTGCATGCGTGTTTACTCATTTTTATACCCTAGTGGAACAGGAAGTGATATAATGGCTCAATATAGTTCCTTAAGACTTCTCCAGCGATACACATTCAATCAAGTTTTCTAGTTTTCCTCACAAATTATTTTGCCCACCGATATAAGATGTCATGTACATTAACAACGTAAGTAGTTTAATTAGTTTATAAGTATCCTGTGCAATTATAATGAACAAAGCACATGATTCAAACAAAGATCTGGTTTTCGGTACACGTGCTTCTTTGACAGCATCCTAGGCTATACAAGTCAACCCAAAAAGCTTTAGGCTACACCAAAAATATCCAAAAGAGCTAAAGTGATTGTCCCTGTAAAGATACAGGGCTGTTTAACCGGTCTGCTGCACTGTTACATTTGGTTCTTTTTTTACCTCCCCATTTCTTTCGGTACCTTTGAGCCTACCAGATCCTTCTCCATCTGGCACACCTAGCTATGAGTTCTGGGACCTCTGGATTTACAAACTAAGCACTGGAATAAGGCAAAGGGCTCTCTTACATTCCTACACCAATTTTACATTCAGAATTATCTATTTCGTTTTTTTTAGAAACATCAAATTGAAAAAAAGCCATTGATGAAATCTCCAAAGACAAACAGACTGTTAGCAAACCAGCCGATGAAAGGTATTTATTATACAGTACTATGTTGACTCTAAAACTAAGGCACATTGACAGTTGGATAATGAATATTTCTATAAGAAACTTAGTGCGGACCCCAATTCTGAATTCCTAAGTTAAATCTGCTTCAGAACAAACTGGATTTGCAAAAATGAATTATCTTCACTGTAAATAGAGTTAGAACACAGGTATAATAGGTTAACGAACTCGCAAGAGTCTTACGAAACCTAAGGGTAGACATATTGTAGTTGGCAATAATTCGTTACCACAGCCAAAATCCATATACATTCACCAGCCACTTCATTAGTTACACCTGTTCAACTGCTCGTTAATGCAAATATCTAATCAGCCAATCACTTGGAAGCAAATAAATGCATTCAGGTATGTACTGTAGACATGGTGAAGACAAGCTCCTGAAGTACGACCATCAGAATGGGGTTGTTGGTGTCAGACAGGCTGTTTTTAGTACTTCAGAAAGTGCTCCCACACAACCATCTCTAGAGTTTAGAGAGAATGGTCAGAAAGAGAAAATATCTGGTGAGCGGCAGTTCTCTGGGCAAAAATACCTTGTTGATATCTTAGGTCAGAGGAGATAGGCATTAGTAACTCAAATAACCACTCCTTACAAAAAGGCATGCAGAAGAGCATCTCTGAATGCACAACACGTCGAACATTGAAGCAGATTGACTACAGCAGCAGATTACCACACCGGGTGCCACTCCTGTCAGCTAACTACAGGAAACTTGTGTTACAATTTGCACTGGCAAACCACAACTGGACAACAGCAGATTGAAAAAACATTGCCTGGTCTCATAAATCTTGATTTCTGCTGGGACATTCAGATAGTAGGGTCAGAATTTAGCGTAAATAACATGAAAGCATGGATCCATCCTGCCTTGTATCAAAGATTCAGGCTGGTGGTGGTGGTGTAATGGTGTGGGGAATATTTTCTTGGCACACTTTGGGCCTCTTAGAAACAACTGAGCATCGTTTGAATGCCTCAGCCTACTTGAGACGTTACTGACCATGTCCATCCCTTTAAGACTACAGTTACTCCAGGAGGAAAACACACCATGTCAAAGCTCACGTCATCCCAAACCGGTTTGTAGAACATGACAATGAGATTCATTTATAAATGTTGCGTATGCACAAAATAATGCATACAGTAGTTTCTAAGCAAACTTTGGGATTTAAAAGCAATACTTTACGTACACTTTTACCCATGCATATACACAAACATTGGAGAAATTAGAAACGGCAGTGGGTATAAAAAGGAATGCAATCGCAATGCATAATGATGCACAATGGCTGATTTTGGGAATGTTGGAAGATTTGGCGAATGGAAGAATTGAGAGAGAATGAAAATTAAGAACAGCAAGATTTACTAGCCAATGATAACGAGTGGCTTATGAGCCGGTTCTGTTTTTCTGTTTGGATATGCTGTCCTTGCAGTCATGATCAGTATCAATTAATATTAATTTGGGGCATTTCAGTGACCATTTATAGGCAATTATGGGCATCAATTGGGTAAGACAAAATGCTCGCACACTTGCACAAAGTTTCGAGTAGACTGTGATTTATAAACAAAAACCAGCGTGGGATGAAAATACTAGATAATGCCGGCAAACACAAACTCAGATATTTCATTTCAAATAGCACTTGTTTTAATATATTGCAATAATCATTATGACTTCATCATAAAGCTATTGAATTGTAACCAAATGCAATTGTATTGTGCGTAAAGAAACAATAAGAGTATGTGATAGCAAAAACGACACATTTAACATGTTTTTAATAACAACTGATTATTAAAAACATTAACAAATACATTGCACACAAATTGATTGAATATATCATCAGGTGTCTCATGTACAAAAACGAGTACATTTGAAAATAATTCACTAGAGTCAGTTGTTATCCAAAATAGACTAATTGTAGCAACACAATAACATTATTTTGAAAATGAAAAGCAGAGTTTGTGTTGCTGGCATAATATTGTGTTATCAGGCAAACGGGCTCTGGAGTACATATCGTATCAAGATAAGCAAATCAGGCCATATCGCCCAGTCCTAACGTGCAGCGGACAAATCGGCAGCAACTGCCTGATGCAATCAAATCCATATGAACCAAAGTATCTGAGGACTATTTCCAGCACCTTGTGGAATCTATGCTACAATTAATGAAGGCAATTCTGAAGGCAAATGCGGGACCAACCCACTACTAGCAAGGTGTACCTAATGAAGTGGCCAGAGAGTGTGTGTTTTATATACTGTGGGTACGGAAAGTATTCAGACCCCTTTTAATTTTTCACTCTTTGTTTCATTGCAGCCATTTGATAGAATCAAAAAAGTTCATTCATGAATGTACACTCAGCACCCCATCCTGACAGAAAAAACTGAAATGTAGAAATCTGTGCAAATTTATTAAAAAAGAAATATCACATGGTCATAAGTATTCAGACCCTTTGCTGTGACACTCATATTTAACTCACATGCTGTCCAAAACTGAGCAATCATCGGAGAGCCTTGGTGAGAGGTAAAGTACCCAAGGATCACTGTGGCTGAGCTCCAGAGATGTAGTAGGGAGATGGGAGAAAGTTCCACAAAGTCAACTATCACTGCAGCCCTCCACTAGTCAGGGCTTTCTGGCAGAGTGGCCCGACGGAAGCCTCTCCTCAGTGCAAAACATACGAATGCCCGCATAGAGTTTGCCAAAGAACACATGAAGGACTCCCAGACTTTGAGAAATAAGATTCTCTGGTCTGATGAGACCAAGATTGAACTTTTAGCGTTAATTCTAAGCGGTATGTGTGGAGAAAACCAGGCATTGCTCATCACCTGCCCATTACAATCCCAACAGTGAAAAATGGTGGTGGCAGCATCATGTTATGGGGCTGCTTTTCAGCTGCAGGGACAGGACGACTGGTTGCAATTGAAGGAAAGATGAATGCAGCCAAGTACAGAGATAATCTGGAAGAAAACCTCATCCAGAGTGCTCAGGACCTCAGACTGGGACAAAGGTTCACCTTCCAACAAGACAATGACCCTAAGCACACAGCTAAAATAATGGAGTGGCTTCGGAACAACTTTGTGACCATTCTTGACTGGCCCAGCCAGAGCCCTGACCTAAACCCAATTGAGCATCTTTAGAAAAAAAAAAGGGGTGCTTCTACTGAATACTGAGCAAAGGGTCTGAATACTTATGACCATGTGATATTTCAGTTTTTTTTATAAATGTGCAATTATTTCTACATTTCAGTTTTTTTCCGACAAGATGGGGTGCTGAGTGTACATTAATAAGAAATAAAATGAACTTTTTTGATTCTATCAAATGGCTGCAATGACAAAGAGTGAAAAATTTAAAGGGGTCTGAATACTTTCCATACCCACTGTTCATCTGATCATCAACAGGGCATACAAACAACCTTATGGGCCCTAATGTATAATATATATACACATTAGGGCCCATAAGGTTGTTTGTATGCCCTGTGGATGTTCAGATGAACAAAGCGCAATATTAAAGTGATACATTCTTGCATTGATCCTGAGTGTACAGAAATGTCCTTTATTCTCAATTCTTTCTTGGCCATACAAGTGTGCAGCTTATTCATTGTTCTACAGTGCCTTGCGAAAGTATTCGGCCCCCTTGAACTTTGACCTTTTGCCACATTTCAGGCTTCAAACATAAAGATAAAACTGTTATTTTTGTGAAGAATCAACAACAACTGGGACACATTCATGAAGTGGAATGAAATTTATTGGACATTTCAAACTTTAAAAAAATCAACAACTGAAAGATTGGGCGTGCAAAATTATTCAGCCCCCTTAAGTTAATACTTTGTAGTGCCACCTTTTGCTGTGATTACAGCTGTAAGTCGCTTGGGGTATGTCTCTATCAGTTTTGCACATCAAGACTGAAATTTTTGCCCATTCCCCCTTTGCAAAACAGCTCAAGCTCAGTGAGGTTGGATGGAGAGCCTTTGTGAACAGCAGTTTTCAGTTCTTTCCACAGATTCTCGATTGGATTCAGGTCTGGACTTTGACTTGGCCATTCTAACACCTGGATATGATTATTTGTGAACCATTCCATTGTAGATTTTGTTTTATGTTTTGGATCATTGTCTTGTTGGAAGACAAATCTCCATCCCAGTCTCAGGTCTTTTGCAGACTCCATCAGGTTTTCTTCCAGAATGGTCCTGTATTTGGCTCCATCCATCTTCCTATCAATTTTAGCCATCTTCCCTGTCCCTGCTGAAGAAAAGCAGGCCCAAACCATGATGCTGCCACAATCATGTTTGACAGTGGGGATGGTGTGTTCAGGTTGATAAGCTGTGTTGCTTTTACGCCAAACATAATGTTTTGCATTGTTGCCAAAAAGTTCGATTTTGGTTTCATCTGACCAGAGCACCTCCTTCCACTTGTTTGGTGTCTCCCAGGTGGCTTGTGGCAAACTTTAAACTACACTTTTTATAGATATCTTTCAGAAATGGCTTTCTTCTTGCCACTCTTCCATAATGGCCAGATTTGTGCAGTACACAACTGATTGTTGTCCTATGGACAGACTCGCCCACCTCAGCTGTATATATCTGCAGTTCATCCAGAGTGATCATGGGCCTGCATCTCGGATCAGTAGCTGCATCTCGGATCAGTCTTCTCCTTGTATGAGCGGAAGGTTTAGAGGGACGGCTGGGTCTTGGTAGATTTGCAGTGGTCTGATACTCCTTCCATTTCAATATTATCACTTGCCCAGTGCTCCTTGGGATGTTTAAAGCTTGGGAAATCTTTCTGTATCCAAATCCGGCTTTAAACTTCTCCACAACAGAATCTCGGACCTGCCTGGTGTGTTCCTTGTTCTTCATGATGCTCTCTGTGCTTTTCAACAGACCTCTGTGACTATCACAGAGCAGGTGCATTTATACGGAGACTTGATTACACACAGGTGGATTCTATTTATCATCGTTAGTCATTTAGGTCAACATTGGATCATTCAGAGATCCTCACTGAACTTCTGGAGAGAGTTTGCTGCACTGAAAGTAAAGGAGCAGAATAATTTTGCTCGCCCAATTAGTCAGTTTTTTATTTGTTAATAAAGTTTGAAATATCCAATACATTTCATTCCACTTCAGGATTGTGTCCCAATTGTTGTTGCTTCTTCACAAAAAATTACAGTTTTCTATCTTTATGTTTGAAGCCTGAAATGTGGCAAAAGGTCGAAATGTTCAAGGGGGCCAAATACTTTTGCAAGGCACTGTATGTATCAGCTTGTTAACTAGGGGTGTAAAGGTATGAGTGTCTCAATTCTTTTTTTTTAATTGCCAGAAGTTTATATGATTCTATGTAAATGTAGCTGATTCTCTCTGAACTGATAATTACAATAGGAAAATTAATTCTTTTTCCAATTCAGAAATAACCCTGACGTTATATTAATTGAAGGAGAAAATGGCCACAATATGATAACAGTCTGTTTTAAAAACCTGGTAAACTGTGAAACCTTGAAACCATTACATGCCTAATGTTAACAACTGTTAGATGACTAGCATTATAGCTAAACTTTGTAGTTTGTTACAATAAATTAGCATAGCAGGTAATTGTTGCAACGATCTGTGACGTGGTCAACAACCTGCATCAGTCTTCAGTTAGAATAAAAACATCCATGGCATCAGTAAACATGTTGTCCCCTACCTTCTGCTGTTCACGGGGAAATGCATTCAGAGTTCTGGTGCGGAGATGATGTTTTGTGAAAGCCTGTATCTACCCAGAGAGTCATTTTCATTAACATCATTGCAAATGACAGACAAAGAGGTCCCACAGCCTTCTCAGATCATTCCATAAAATTCTAATTACTGAAGCCTTTACCTCATGTTAAGGGCCAAAATATCATTATAATAGTTATTATTATTATTTCTCTTTCTACATATGTTATTCCCCTCCCAATTGGACATTTCCAATTCCCCCTGACCTTGTCTTGTCTGCTCTGCAAATTCTAATCACAAAATATGTGACCAGAATCGAAGCCTGACCACTAGAATGTAGTTGTCCCGCAAAGCCGTCACTTAGCCCACTATGCTACTTGAAGCCCCCTGAACAGAAAATTATTTAAATACAAGAAAACTTATAGGACAGTAGATCTCCAGGAACAGGGTTGGTAAGCTAAGATTCTTTGTTTTTTATTTTCCACATCACAGACTGTATACCTAACCAGACCTAACCCTGTTTCCTGCAAAAGTGCGCATGCATGCAAAACGTGTATGTAATATGTGTGACGTAAGTAGATGAAAGTTTCCATGTGAAAAGAACATGATTTATTCAGCTTCCTTTTTCCCCTCTGGAGCCCGTGCATGCACAGTCCAACATCCACACAACGCTGTCATACTGTTACAACAGTTCAGCCCTGCACTGGCAAATATCCACACAACCATACTGTAAAACATAATAAAAAAATACATTTATATCTAGCATTGTGTCTACGGTCTGTAGTACCAAAAACATACACATACTTTAGAGACATTGAGAGGGTGGGTGTGGGGTAAGTAAAAGGACTGAGCTTCTAATGTTTCAATTCCCAAGTCACACCAGTGCCCTCATCGATCCAAAGAAACATCAGGCAGACATGCAGACAGAAAGGAAGGAGCCAGGACATTATAGACACAGGCTGACTATAAAATAAGAAAAAAGGAAGAGGACAGAAAGACACAGACGTGAAGTTAGAATAGAAATGCTGGCAGTAACCCCCTGCCCCCCTGTGGTATTTACATGGCTCCTCCTTTTCCCTTAGCCACTGTTGCCATCAGTCAGAACACAATGGCTAAGGGCCGTTCCTGGACCTACACGAGGACTGTCTCACCTCTTCAGACCCAAGGTCACATGCTGTGACAGTGAATGAGAGACAGAAATACTTTACATTTAACAATGCTTAACGGGGACAGTTTGATGTAATCATTATGTAGTAGTAAAAATTAGGTTGAATTTAAATGAAAATGCCAGCAAAATCATTGCACATACACTGGCACATTTTAACCACTTTCATCAGGTAACCTGTCAAACTAAGCCCTGTGCTAAAAGACACAGCTATTGAAGTATTACTTCAGTGGACAAATCTCAAAACAACCTAGGTTGTTGTAGGCTACTTGGAGTTGATGAAAAATGTTGTTTATTGATAACCAATTATTGTGAACGGATCCGCTGTTGTATGCCAAATAAGCGCTTCAAAATAAAACATATTTGAAACAAAATAGAATGGGGAAAAATCTATATTGTAAGAAATTATGATAATCCCTTCCCAGCTGTGCTCCAGCTGGTAGCAATCATAAGAATAGAACATGATAGAGACATGCAATATGAAATAAGTAAATAATCCTCTTAAACTTGGACAACACAATGGACAAGCAAAAACAGACATCTCACTTTTCTGTGCCTTCAGTGTCATCTAACTTTAAAGTATGTAGCTAATAACCTTCATCATGAATATTGGAACACGACCATTTCCAAATGATCCCTCTGTTGACCAAACTGACATATTTTAATAAATGGCACCGGTTGAAGGACTTAAAGCATAATATAAACTCAGCAAGAAAAGAAAAAACCTCTCACTTTCAATTGCTGGTATTTTTAGCAAATTTAACATGTGGAGATATGTCTGAACATAAAAAATGAAACAATTAAGGCAAACTGAACAATTTTCACTGACGTGACTAACAGAAAGGGAAGGAATTGTCCCTGAAGAAATGGGGGTCAAAATCAAAAGTAAAAATCAGTATCTGGTGTGGTCATCAGCTGCATTAAGTACTGAAATACTGCACCAGATTTGCCTGTTCTTGCTGTGAGATGTTACCCCACTCTTCCACCGAGACACCCGCAAGTTCCCGGACATTTCTCAGGGGAACGGGCGGGGAACGGGCCTAGCGCTCACCATCCGGGTCCAACAGGTCCCAGACAGGCACAAAGGAGATTGAGATCCGGGCTATTTGCTGGCCATTGCAGAACACTGAAATTCCTGTCTTTATGCATAAAACAAGCAGTATGGCTGGTGGCATCGTCATGGTAGAGGGTCATATCAGGATTACCCTACAGGAAAGGCTACACATAACACAGAGCGTTTAGATTGCCTGCAATAGACGCTTTCCGACCGCAGGAATTTTTGCAGTTAGAGGTGGTCCAGCCCATTTGGTTGCGACACTCATTTTACAAACTTATGATCCTCGATTACAAAACTGATGCAGGTAGTAAACATGTCAAAAATCAGGGCGCGTGCAAACAAGCACCCGCGCATGTATTTAAGCCTCGCAGTAGAATATTCTTTGCCGTAAACATTTTTGTTGCAAGTCTGAAAAAGAAATATGCTTGCAATTCCAGCTGAATATATTTTAAATATAATTACAGATTTGCAACTTTTTAAAATGTTTTCACAGTTCATTATGCAAGCTTGTAAAATATAACTTACAAGCACAAACCTAATTTTACACACTTGCAAAATAGCATGCAAGTATGGACATAAATATACAAGCTTGGAAAACGAGATTACAGATCTGTTAAAGCAAACTTGCGACCACAAACTTCATTGTACAACCACAAACCTCAACATACAAGCACACAACTTTGCCTACACGTCTACAGACTTTTGACATGTTTAATATTCCATATCATGTCACCCTGTAGCGCTGTATTAGGCATCAATTTATTTCACTGGCCACATCTGCAGTCCTTGTGCCTTAGGCAAGTTGTACATGTTCATTTTAGTGGATTTCAGAGTCAGCAGGGCTCGACACTAAGGCTTGTCCACTTCTCTGGGACAAGTTAAAAAAAAAGTAAACGGACAAGGAGCTCGTAGATTCACTTAAGAAACTGTAATTTAAGTAAAAGTGCTTCGACTGTGCTTCGCCCCAATATAGTCCCAAGTCAATATCTGCTAGGAAATCGCCTAGTATTCATCTGCATTGCTATTTGTACTCGTTGTGAATACACAGGCCAAAAGATGTAATTAGATTTGATTTTGTAGTTGTTGGTTCACTTTTACTCACAACATGCTAACCGGATCCATAGGATTCCATTTACTATGCCTAGCTAAGGTTCTAAGACAATGCATGCACTGAAATCAAATTATATGTTATATCTACATCTAGGGAATGTGAATAACCCTATTTCAAAAAAAGGTGGCATGTTCCTTTAACAAGTACATTGATTGAGCTAAACAAATTAATAAAAAATCTTGACTTAACCTTTTTTGGCAAGAAATTGGTGTGCTTGTTATGTATGCCGGCAATTTTATATTATGGTCGTAAACACGGTATTGCTTATATTTTGGCTAAACAATCTGACTGACTATAGTAGTACTTCCCGGAGTGTGACCAAAATTTTTGTTTGAGGCCCTGTTGTAAATGTGATGGCACTTCACATTGAATTGAATTGCTGCTTTTAAGAGCAAATGAGTTGGCTATTTTTTTTTAGATGGCCTTAATGCCCTGGTCGATGACCTTGGTGTCATTGAAAAAATCCCTCCCTGAATACAGTAGAAAGGTCTCTTTAGCATACTCCATTTTTTATAGTGTAACCATAATTGCCTACCATCTGTAAGCTGTTGTATCTTAACGATCGTTCCACATGTGCATGTTCAAAAAAATGTTATTATTAAGCATGGAAAACATTGTTAACACCATTTACAATGAAGATCTGTAAAGTTATTTGGCATTTTATGAATATCTTTTAAATACAATGTCCTGAAAAAGAGACATTTCTTTATTTGCTGAGTTTATTTGATTGGTAGATGCAGGATCTATCCAATCTTAGCCGTGTCACCATTTATAATTAATTACTGAGGTCAATGACCACAGAACTACTAAAGTGTCCATATTAGAGAATCATTGATCTCCCTAATGATACTTTTATGGTTTCAACAATTACTCAAGGAAAGTCCTCTTAGGGCAGGCTGAACAGCACAATAACATAATACAAACAAGCAATGCAATGTTTTGGGGTTCCCCTTTATTGTTAGGTTTGTACGTGAAGTACATTTACATTTCACTACGATTTTTCACAAGGACGATGCTATCTGTTGCCATTTTCTCTAACCAGCCAGTTTCTCTCTCACATTCCAACAAAGACATATTCTCACCGGGCAACAGGTGCGCCCACTACCTTAATGTCACAGCATTTTTTTCCCAATGGATATATGTTGCCAACCGTTTCGCTCCTTTTGTTCCAATGAAAAGATGCATTTTTTATGTGATGTTTCTAATTGACTATCGAAATACATAAAATGCTAGTATAGTACCATTTTGAAATTCTGGCTCCACATTAGTTCTTCAGTACCAGCTTACCACACAACCCTATTGTAAAAGGTGTTTCAAAGTTATCTCACAAAGTGGGGCAAGACTAAACCTCTAGAAGCATATTTCTGACAACCACCCTGAAATTTTCAGGGACTTCAAAAAACAACAGGTGCGATAAGTATAAATGAAATATCCCAAAATATCCCAGTTAATTCACTACTGAGTTCTGACCAGTTGTATCCAGTCAGATACACTTCACCCAAAGCGCTGCCCCGTTGAAAGGTTTAATCACCATAGTAGCCACCATCACATCCGCACAGCCACAAATGCATGCGTGTTCCCATTCTGTGAATAATCATAAGATATCAGGCAATATCAGGCCTACTGAAAAACTATCATGTTCTCTATTCACACAAATTGCCCAACTATAAAATTATTATTAACACATTCACTTTTTCCAATGGAACTATCAACTAAATATTAAAACGAACACATTTCATGTTATTCAGATGTGGTTTGATTATTAAATGAAAAGCCAAATATACATGACCTGAATTTCTAAGCTACATGGAATATAAAGATAAGGAATTACCCATGGGGGAAATCCAGGTGTTTAGATTACACATAATAGGGGCAATTAGGCTTATAGAATATCATAGCAAAAAAATACAAATAATAATAATAATAATAATAAATAATAATGCTGCATATAAAAAATTATATTTTGTTTTATATATGTTTTAAGTAGTCTGATATATATTTATTATATTTCATTAACAATGTATAATAAAAAAGTGTTTTATGAAACATGATCGGTTATCAGTGATTTTGCCATGGTAATCGATTAATGTTTTTGTTGGGTTGATCTAGCTATTATAATCTTGGATGTAGTAAAAGCATTGTGCATTGGCATGTAAGATCAAGTAGGCCAATCGGAACTATGGTTGTGAAAGATCTAGTTCATTAAGTTGTTACTATTTAATGAGAAAAACAAACCTTTTGGCAAATTTAATTAATTGTTCATTTTGGAATTTTTTTAAACTTGAAAACATGTTCTTTAACTGAGTTACATATATAACTGCTAGGCACACAAAAAGAGTTTCCTAATATAGTTTAAACTAGGACCAGTGCAGCGTTAATCCCATGATTAGGTGAACTGCATATAATGTCTAACATGTACAGTATGTACCGTACTGTTTATAGTACAGGCTTCGTTCATTGGCTGGAGGACGAGTATCAATCTGCATTATACGGTGAGGTACTGCTGATTTATGGAATGACCAATCTGATCTCTCTGGTGAATCCTGTTGAACCCTAGGATGATGACCTACAACGACCTGAGTCCTTGGACCACAATTCAGAACTACCTGGATTGAAAGCCACTGTCACTGCCCACATCCCACCTGGCTGTACTTGATCCTGTATACCTGGTGGTGCAGACGATCTGGATCTGTCTAAGGACTGGATACAGCCCAGATGAAGATCTGAACTCTCGGATCATGCCCCAGGACTACTCACGGGACCTTTGTGTACTAATAAATAACTTGGCCTTAATTGGACATGCATTCGTAAAGTTTACACCTGGCACAGCCAGAAGAGGCCTTTGCCATCCCACTGATGTAAAAAAGCCTTTATAAAATACATTTGATTGGTCTAAAAAAGATTAATAAGGCAATTAAAAATATTTTAAACCTTGTGATCTGTGTACAATAACATTTATACAATGATTGATATTTGTCATTTTGTTATGGGGATGACAGCAAATGCATTTAAATTGTACAATATGACACAAATAAACCAAGAATATATCATTTCTTTAGAGAGTTAGACCATTATCTGATGATTTCTTATTTTTAATACTCTGAGAAAATTATAGGACGTATTTTAAATTAATTTAGCTCAGTTTCCCCTGTCCTGGATCTTTTTTTAAGTTCCCATTAGCTACTGTACCTGTTCCATACATCAATAAGATGCCATTGTCACAGTTACCTCACACAACAGACGGAGCACTGAGAGAGTGGCTTACACATGCGACTTTCTGAAAAAGTCACAAGTAGATTTGGCAATCATGTTACTATTCAACCCATCTCCCAGGGGCAGAGTATGTATGACATTCTGCCAGTAATGTCTCAGATGTGAAATTAGGATATGCGTTGGACTTGTTTATTTGGTTATTGTCACTGATTATTTGGTTGAATTATGATAGAGCCAAGGTGGGGCTTAAACATGGAGACAAAACACAACCAATAAGACGTTTTGGAAGGGCTTTAGCTTGGGTTTTAAGTTTCCTTTTGCATTGTTTAAGCCAAACCAGATACAGCAACTCAAAAAGCATCTGGACACGGAAGTGAAACAACTGACCAAATTATGTGAGATTTACTTCTATGTTCCAGATATTACAATTTGACCAATTTGTAAAACTTGGAGCTGGTCCTTCATAGTAAACTTTAGAAGGTTGTGCATGTGAACCAATTAATTTAATGAAATGCAAAGAAAAATGTGTCACTTGTTCACAGTCTAGACTGAGCCCTGAAAACTTTAGGAATAAATATTTGAATCAGACGATTAATGGTAGGTCAAAAAACTAAATGTGTGCAACTAGTAAAATCCAGTTTGCAAACCACTGGATTTGCCTAAACTTCCTCAATCAACCAGTTAGGCTATTGTCCCCTTGTCTGTAAACAATGTTTTCAAAAACCAGCAACAGGACCTTGATATGGCAAAATAATTTACCACTTTGCAATAGTTTAATTTCTATGTCAAGTATGGCATAGTTATTCTACTTGTAAATAGAATAGTTGTATTTCATTATGCAGCATTTAGGATAACAGGAAAGAGAGAATATTGCTGGGTTAAGGTGTTCCGAAACTATACCTTACATGGCTATCCACATTTGGCATTAGGGTGGTGACAAACAATAGGAAATGATACACTTTCCATCAGATCATTTATCAATTATAGATAAGTCCAATATCATCACCTTCCTGAAATAATTGCCTGTCATTTGGTCAGGTTTTTTGGACTGAAAAACTGAACCAAATATCTACTATATAATATTTATTAAATTCTTTCACTCAAAATGGTCATGACAATAGATGACTATTGACATACTAATAACAATGTCTGTCAATTATGTAACATAAGAGGAATAAATGACTTAGGCAAAAAAATAAAATTGACTTATGCCATTATTTTAGGAAGGTGATGATATGGGGCTGAACAGGGTAGAGCAGCAGGTCATAAACAGTGTCTACAGTTGTACAAATAATAGGGAAGAGATCACTCCAATAGTATCAATGACTTGAGTCTATGTTTCTCAATTGTCCTGTGTCAAATTCCATTTCTGGATGTCAAGTATTGTTCCTTCATGGAATCGACTCCTGTAAGAGTCAGTGTTTTTGTGAAGGAGATTGTAGTTGCTGTACAGTAGCCTACATCCAATCTCATACCAGAGAAAGTGAGTGATGCTGGAGGAGAGGGGCATAACACAGGCAGTTACTACCAAGCATCCATATTACAAAAGCTGAGTCTCAATTTCACTCAATGTTTGTGTGAGCTACATTGAAAGTCATGCTAAGATTGTCATTTGTTGTGGGGAAAAACAAATTTGCATGCATGACAATGAACATGTTTATGTAGGAAATGCAAAAAATTATATTCATGACCAGCTGGTAAAACGTTTACAAAGTAATCTCACTGCTTAGTGACAACTGACACCCCTGGAAAGCAGATTCATTTCATGAAACACTGTCTACTACTGACTTACATGTTTACTAAATACTGTGTGAATTATGTTCAGTGAATAACATTTCAGTGAATAACATTTCAGTGAATAACATTTCAGTGAATGTACTGTAACAATAGGTAAGGTGCTCCAGGAGTTGGTCAACATTACAGATTTTTCATCACTGGTTTAGCAAAAGGGGCACTGCTATCATGAGGCAGCAAAAAGACTCACCTATTTGCCCATATGCCACTAGGTAAAAGATTGGTCCCTGTTTATGGAAATTATGAGGTTTGAAGCAAGCTGCAACTTCATCAGTTTAAAAATAATCATAATTTCAGTATAGATATATGTAGTGGTGGTTCATTAAAACTATAGTTTTAATGAACCACTACATATACCTATAAAATTCCTGGATAACAGAGTACAGTGTAATATGTCCAGAAGCTAGGCTATTATCTACCACCAGCTAACTAGCAGCATGGGATGCTCGTTGGTCTCAGACGCGCTCTCTCAATTGTTTCAAAATGTTAACTCTAACTTTAATGCCGTTTGGATAGTCAGACTGATTGGATCTGAAAGTTGTTTGTTAAAGTTTGTTATCAAGAGCACTTCACTGTTGCTACTAAGTGATTTCTTCTATGTGAATGTTTCCATGGCAGCTGCGGGCAGCTCATTGGCAGCGGCATCATTTCTTTGCTCAACTTCTTAACAATTGTAGCCATTCAATTTCACAGACCTGGATGGTATTTGAAAATATCACAAAGTCAGTCTTTGTTAAAAATACATTCCAAATCGCAAATCAAAAAATCTAAAACGAATGTAAAGACTGTGTCAGACTGGACTGCCAAGTCAACTAACCCGAGTCGCGCGAAACACTGTTTGCTGGCTGCACTCTCAAAACTTCTCAAAATCTTTCAATAACTAATGTTATCGAGCGGACGAAATGCATACCATACCTGTCAAGATGTACAGAAGACAAATTAATGCAGCATTTTGTTCTTTGAAAAGCGCGTAATTCCTTAAGCAAGTCAGCAACATTTTGAAAGAAGAGTCTTCTTCCAACGAACACGTTAGACTGTCTGCTGGACTATGAAACCTCCTCAGCAACAACTCCAAATTGCTATTGGACTGTACCACTATAGCAGTAATGGGGGTGCTCACCTGATTTCAGCGATACAGTAAACGAGGCAATCCTTCACCACACCACCCTAGAAAAAATGGTCTAATAAATAGATTACGTCATCTATCCTTAATGCAAATCATAATGTGTCTACAATATTTTTCAATATATATTTACTAAAGCATGCAAGCTGTGTTTCTAAGTGGTTGTTGTTGATTTTCCCATGCAAAGTGGTAGATAAAAACAATACATGATGAATTCATTGATTAATTTATTAAGCTTCTCTATAGAGATGTAAGTGACTTGAAACTTTGTCCTTAAACTTAACCAAGCACTTATTAGACACATTTTTGTGTCTAATATTTTTGAAAAGGAATGCTCCTAAAACCCCTAAAAAGACAAACAAACACACATTCTCATGAAGTATGTTTAATCAGACACATTGAACAGTAAGGGTAAAGCAGCACAATGAGTTTGGAAAGTTTGCCAGTGTGGTTGTGTCCAAACACATCTATTGCCATAGGACTAGCTCAGCTCAATACCATTGGGCTGTTCCTATATTTGGCCCAGTCCCCTGTCTGAAGGCAAGTTAACTCCAGACCAGCCACAGACTTAATCCCCTAAACTCTCCTGGTAACCCCCCACCAATTCTTCTCTCCTAACATCCAATCTGTGCACCCTTCCCCCTGCCATTCTTTAACAACTAGAGCACCAGACCCCCACCCACCACAAGTCTAATTGGGGCGTGTAGAAATTAACTAGCTAATCCTTGCAAACAGCAATTGTGGGGGCCACCCCTCCTGTTGGCTGGAACCTAACCAGGTCAGTGATTTAATTTGAGTCTCATATTCTGTTTTTTCAAGAGCCACCAGGGACACAATTACTCTCCTGCCACCCTATTCATCCACACACTGGAAGTGTCTCTTTTGGGTGTATTTGTGTGTGTGTGTGTGTGTGTGTGTGTGTGCGTGTGCGTGTGCGTGTGGGTGTGCGTGTGCGTGTGTGATGGGATGTGTTCTGCACACTTTCCAACTGCCTGATGAGATGAAGGAACAAATCAAACTTAACGTGTGTCCTAGCCATTGAGAAGGCCGGCAAGAGTACTTTTCTGACTACAACAAAAAAAGAAGACAATTCTTAAATATTGTATTGTAAAAGATACTGTACGTCATCAGTCAGACTTACATTAATCCTATTGTTATTGCTTCTATGCTAAAGGCCAGTCAGCCATATCTATTACACCTTGCACTGATGCAATGCCAGCTTGTACAGTATTCTTTTCAGGGAAAATATTAGGCAGCACTAATGATGAGAGAAATTGGAAAATATACATGCTCCATTTGCTTTTATGATTTATGATTACACCCCAATCATGGGATGATCAAAATACAATGACTTCAAAGTTATCCAAAACTCTCTCACAACCCCTCACCATGGGGCAGTGAGTAGCTGTCATAAGGAGCATCATGGCTGTCAGTGACCCAAACCAAGGTGGATCAGCCAGCCTCAATGAGCCTGAGAGCAAAGGCACTCATTCAGCACCTCTCTCATCTGCCAAGAATTAGATCTGAGATCTGAAACTCAACACTGTGTTCTATTTCAGTATACTATGCCCACGCAAGCTGTCTCAAATGTTCTTTTTTTCCCTTTTTATTTCTTGGCTGTCTTAAAATTGTCTTACACAACAAACCTGCTGCAATATATTAATTCACACAAGGACCACATATAGGATTCTATTATAGAATACAATATATTTGATTATTTTGTTTATTGTTCAGATGGGATCCTTGAAGGCTGCAGGAATGTATGTTGTTTGGTTAACACTGGTTGTTGGAAAGAATCCATGCCTTTTTCCGACTGGTAAAACATTACAGGGTTTATTTCTTTACATACCCCCATTTTCCTCCTTTCTCATTAAGAAATATCCAATTTGACTTTGACCTTGTCTTATCAGCAAGTTCACAGTAGGCGCTGGATCGATCAATCACATTATTCATTATTATTTACCATTATTTTACCATGCAAATTGAATGAGAACATATTCTCATTTGCAGCAACAATCTGTGGAGAAGTTACAGGGGGAAGAAAAGAGATATATAACCCAATTGAAAGCTGCGTTTGAAGTTGCCATGATGGTTTTAGGTCCAGATTGGACATTGGGTCAGCAAAACTGGATAACCCCCCTACTCTTACGTGCCATGGGATATTAAGTCACCACAGAAAAACATGATATCTGTTTAATGTCCCTTCTAAAAGACAACCCCCTACATAGGCCAGATGTCCCCTTCAAGGCCATTGGGCATTTGGATTTGAACTTAAATTAATGCTCCAGACCCCTAAACACCTTAAAATCATTGTGCCAGTCATGTTTCCGACAGGACAGTCACTATACACTTCCTCAGCGCATTCGGTAATTCCCAACTCGGCCACCGTAGTTTGCCCCAAAAACTTTAGGTCTGGGTGTATGTGTGGGGTATGTAATAGCTGTAGGTCTGGGTGTATGTGTGGGGTATAGCAAATACGGTTGTCGTTATTTCACAAAGTCGTATCAAGTGCATTCATGTACAAAGCCATATAGCCATATATACACCTAGCATTCGCGCTAGCTCGACCCTGCTCTCCCTGAGTAAGAGAGCTGCCTGATGAGAGAGACAGTCACATAATTACTTCAAACGATTTAGGGAGAGCAGAATTTCATTATTGTTCCCCATAGGCTGAAAGTAGCAAGCTATAGTTAACTGTGACGGCCGTTACTCGAGTTAGCTAGAACATTACGTAAATTGGTAAATGACTTTACTTAGGCAACTAAAATGATCACCAAATCCTAACATGAACTGTCAGCAATTTATGCTAAAAACGATGGAAAGCTGGCAACCTACATGTTTTTCACCTTGACCTTTTTCTTCAGGTATGGATATTTTTATGTTCTGATCTCATCAAGTCTGGACAAATTACTGAGTAGGCTTCTCACAGAGTACTGTATTTTACTGTATTTTTAAACTACAAAATACAAAACACCACAGTATTTTGATACAAAATATAAAGCCATTTTCATCAAGCCTATCAAATACAAATTACAAAATACAATTTTGTATTTGAAATACATACATATCATAAATACTGCCCAAGCATAATGAGGCTACACCTTCAACAACTATACACCCACAGTTGAATTTGCAGGTGCCAGACCGATATTGTTTTTATTCACTTTATCTGCAGACTCAAGGCCCCCATGAACTCTGTATAATGACATTCACAACTTCATAACTCGTAAATTCTCACCACTCACTTACTTAATAACACTTAATACTATAGTACACAAGGATTTACTAGAGAGCGACCAGACAAGGAAACTCTCTATTCCGTAATAACGATCTACCCATCAAAACTGTACCAATTTTCTTCGTCCCGTGCTGGAACCCCAGGCAATCATGAGATTGCCATGACCAGGACATAAACCTATGTCACCATTACGCAGTTGTGCTGCAAGGCTAAAAACAACTGTTTTGAAACAGGGAATGCCTGGGGGTCAAGAGTGTTTGGCCATTAAACATCAGGGTGCTGGTTCTAACCAACAAAAATAAAAACTCTGTGGTTCTGTCTCTTAACAAGACACATAATTTTAAAACAATGTTGTAAATAAGAACATGTTCTTAGCATACTTGGAAGTTCCTCAAATAAAAACAGAATTGGAATACAGATAAGCACAGAGAAATCCTAGACAAAACTTGCTTGAGTCTCCTTTACACCAGACCCTGGTTGAAGGACTTTCCACAGCACCTGCAAAATAAAGGTCCTGTCCTGTTATTATTAGATTAATGCTTTCCACTACCCTTCATGCAAGTATGATGAATGCATTGCATGGTAGTGTAAATTACATACCCACCACATGCTGTGATATTGAACGAGCATATCTGCATATCTTTGGCAGGGAATTTAATAGTTTTTTATAGAAGCTGTAAAATGCTAAAGAATTGTATACACTATAGCAGTGAATCTATTAGCACCACAATTGTCAGACAATAAGAGGGCATATTTTTACACAAATTCTACAGCAAGACCATAATCCAAATGTAATCAAACATCACAAAGTTGGACAATAGAAGTGAGTAATGAGCAGCGAAACACTGTGATAACAAGGTTTCTAATAAAAGATTTGTGCAGCTTGTTTAGTGCAACTCTGTCGTGTAAACCTACGCTTGCAACAAACAACCTGTCCGGCAAACATTCGTGTTGACATTGTTTTCTTTCACTGAGCACTTTGTCTCTAAGGAATGTTGTGTAAGCCTTGAAGGGCTCTTCAGTGAGGGCCCCAGGGCCAGGAGATTGGCTGGTGTTGCTGGCCCACTACATAGCTGTGGACGAACTGGAAGTCCCCATCTGTTTTTTTTACTTTTGTTCTGTGGATCTCCTCCTACTCTCTCAGTTTAGACACAAAAAGCTGCCTGCTCTGGGGCTGTGAAGTGTATGAAGTCTTAAAAAGCAACGATTCATATTTATCTGCAGCCATTTGACTTCCCCTTGATTACACAAGGCCTTTATTGCCGAAAATTCTTCATTGGACAACATGTTTTCCAGGGAAACTTGCCTCAATTTCTTATATCCTTTGGAAGGCTGTACATTACTCTATTCATACCAAGTCATTTTTATAGTTGAAGACCAACCGATGATGATTTATAAGCCATGCTATAGTTAGTTACACAAGTTTTCCATGTGGGAATGACTAACAAAATCCATTGGGGCCCCCATGTAAGTCTGCATAATGGCATTTACAACTTCATAACTAGTAAATTCTCACCTCTCACTTACTTAGTAACACAGCATTAGTTCCATTAACCCGCTATGTAAACAATCAGTTCATGGTACAGTACATTACTGAAGGAGAAACAGAAAAGTACATTTCTCATTCAGAACTATCCAACATAGAGCATAGCGTTCCTCTCCATACACCCACCCTCACTACTCGAGCAGAGCCCTTTGGACACACCCACTCCTCTTCACACACATAGTAAGCAATACTCTAGGGCTCAAAAACCTTTGTGAATTTGGGAGGAAATTTATAGTGTACTTTGCAGTGAACTGTGCAGACGATTGCCAACTGACTGATCTACAAAGAACACTTCTTGCCTAACTGCTTACTTACCCTCACCGGCCACTTCATTAGGTACACCAGTTTAACTGCTCGTTAATGCAATTATCTTATCAGCCAATCAAGTGGCAGCAAGTAAATGCAACTAGGCATGTAGAGATGGTCAAAACGAGCTGCTGAAGTTCAAACCAAGCATCAGAATGGGGTATAAAGGTGATTTAATTGACTTTGAATGTTGCATGGTTGTTGGTGCTAGACAGGCTGATTTGAGTATTTTGGAAAGTGCTGATCTACTGGGATTTTCCTGCACAACCATCTGTAGGGTCACAGAGAATGGTTAGACAAAGAGAAAATATCCAGTGAGTGGCAGTCTCTGTGAAAAGGCCTTGTTGATGGCAGATATTTCCTTCTAGACTTAGGGGTACCCTAGTACCAATTAATTATTGTTTAAATGCCACAGCCTACCTGAGTATTGTTGCTGACCATGTCCATCCCTTTATGACCACAGTGTACCCATCTTCTAATGACTACTTCCAGCAGGATAACGTGCCATGTCACAAAGTTCACATAATCTCAAACTGCTTTCTTGAACATGATAATAAGATCACTGTACTCCATTGGCCTTCAGTCACCAGATGTCAATCCAATCAAGCAGGCGACAAATCTACAGAAACTGTGATGCAATAATGTTAATATGCACAAAAACTTCGGAGGAATGTTTCTAGCACCTTGTTGAATCTATGCCAAGAAGAATGAAGGCAGTTCTGAAGACAAAAGGGAGTGCAATCCGGTACTAGCAAGTTGTACCTAATGAAGTGGCTAGTAAGTGTATTTGTACATACTTCAAAATATATCTGGGTATACGTTAAAGAAATATAAAAACATTCAATGTTTTTGAAATACATGCCAATTAATTATCCTTCTGAGTGGGTTCACACACAGATACTAACTTGGTATAGCAGAATATGTAGAATTGTGTGAAATATTGTTTTATAAATGCAACGTATCTACACTCCATAGCAGAATGTGAGGACTTGGAAATGTTTTCCTCAACATCAAGAGGGAGGCCAGTGAATTATTTCTTTGAAGAGGGACCCCGCAAACAAAACTCACCACCAGGCTGTAGGTTAGGATAACTAATGCAGCAGTTCAGACTTAGAGGCAAATTAGGATGAGTCTACACATAGGAAAAGGGTGAGGCTTAGCTACACTGGCTTATCCCTTTGTCGTGCAGATGAATCAGCAACATTTAGGGGTCAATAAGGTTAGATTTCCATATACCCAATATTAGTCAGGTGTCTATATTTAAGTGCAGCTACCATTCTTAGATTGCACCCAATACATAACTAGATTTGAAGTTGAGAACTAGGCAGTGAGGATACTATGAACCTACACTGACATCTGCTGGTGATAATAAGAATTAAAGTATGCTGTGACTGGTTGTACGTCGAATGCTGCTGTTTATTGGGAGTCCACTTCAGACACGAGATTAATTTAGCCTTACAAAATATTTACTTGCAAAACTTGTTCCAACGTAAATAAAAGAACATGATGCATGTAATGGTTTGTCAAACATATTATCAATAGGGGAAAAAAGCAGGCAGGCTCCCTGGTTTTAGTTTTTTGCTTCCATTTAAAAAATATTTTACAAGTAAAATGCTTAGATTTATTAATCTACAAGTGTCAACCTGGTGTCATGAGGGCTAAGTGTCTGCAGGTTTTTGCTCTTATATTTAATTGATGGATTAGGTCAATTAGTTAGGATCTCCCCTTACCTGGATTTCTACATTTTAACTCTGCACCAAATGAAAGGAAAAAACAAAACACAGACTTGGTCAAAAGTTTTGAGAATGGCACAAACAGTCTGCTGCCTCAGTGTTGATGATGGCAATATGCATATACTCCAGAATTGCAAAGTCCCTTTTTGCCATGAAAATTACCTTAATCTCAAATAACATTTCTTCTGCATTTCAGCCCTATCACAAAAGTAACAGCTGCCCTCATGTCAGTGATTGTCTCGTTAACACAGTTAAGTTTTGACGAGGACAAGGCTGGAGATCATTCTGTCATGCTGATTGAGTTAGAATTACAGACTGGACGCTTTAAAAGGAGGATGGTGCATGAAATCATTGTTCTTTCTCTGTCAACCATAGTTAATTGCAAGGACACACGTGCCGTCATTATTGCGTTGCACAAAAAGGGCTTCACAGGCAAGGATGTTGCTGCTAGTAAGATTGCACCTAAATCAACCATTTATTGGATCATCAAGAACTTCAAGGAGAGAGGTTCAATTGTTGTAAAGAAGGCGTCAGGTTGCCCAAGAAAGTCTAGCAAGCGCCAAGACCGTCTCCTAAAGTTGATTTCGCTGCGTGATCGGGGTACCACCAGTGCAGAGCTTGCTCAGGAATGGCAGCAGGCAGGTGTGAGTGTATCTGCATGCACAGTGAGGCAAAGACCTTTGGAGGAAGGCCTGGTGTCAAGAAGGGCAGTAAAGACAGACTGATATTCTGCAAAAGTTACAGGGATTGGAATGCTAAGGACTGTGGTTAAGTCATGAATCCCCTTTCTGATTGTTTGAGCCATCTGGAAAACACCTCGTCCGGAGGAGACAAGGTGAGCGCTACCATCAGTCCTGTGTCTTGCAAACAGTAAAGCATCCTGAGACCATTCATGTGTGGGGTTGCTTCTCAGCCAAGGGAGTGAGCTCACTCTGAATTTTGCCTAGGAACACAGCCATGAATAAAGAATGGTACCAACACATCCTCAGAGAGCAACTTCTCCCAACCATCAAAGAAAGTTTTGATGATAACCAATGCCTTTTCCAGCATGATGGAGCACCTTGCCATAAGGCAAGAGTGATAACTAAGTTGCTTGAGGAACAAAACATTGAAATTTTGGGCCAATGTCAGGAAACTTCCCAGACCTTAATTTGTGGTCAATCCTTATAAGAGGCAGGTGAACAAACAAAAACCAACAACTTCTGACAAGCTCCAAGGATTGATCACGCAAGAATGTGCTGCCATTAGTCAGGATGTGGCCCAGAAGTTAATTGACAGCATGCCAGGGTGGATTGCAGATGTCAAATATTGACTCTGCATGAATTTAATGTAATTGTCAACAAAAGCCTTTGACAGTTACGTAATGCTTTAATTATACTTCAGTATACAAAAGTAACGACTGACAAAAATATGTAAGAACACTGAAGCAACAAACTTTGTGGAGACCAATGCTTGTGCCATTCTCAAAGTCCTACACTAGGGCTAGGCCAGGGAACTCTAGCCCTGCTCCGGTATATTTCACTCAAATCCTAAATTTGCACACCTAGTAATTATAATTTGCTGGGTGACAAGCTGAATTGTTGAAACTCTTACACACACACACAAAAAAACACAAAATAAAATCAGAAAACATTTATTTACTGTACATATAAAGTGGCAAGAAATTATACAGATCAGACTGCAACATAAAATTATACGCACGTTTAAACCACTGTAAGTCATAATACTTGTATTTTCAGAACATTGCCACTTGTAAAAATTATCTACCCCCATTACAAGATTCAGTAAAAAACATGCTGAAACTGCAACCTGGAGCTGCCCTTCTTTGCTTTTATATGAACACAAACACAACAGCAGTATATATAAACATTAGCAGTATATATACACATTAGTAGTATATATTTACATTAGCAGGAAGTGCTACGATTCTTTTAGCGTGTTTGAATCACAACTTAATTTAACTCATCAGTGGTTATACCCATACCGAGACAATATCTTCGATTCTAAAAGCACACTACTACTGAAGCACTGCTTTCAACTGTGTCTACACAGGGAACAGTCAAGGACAGTCCGTGTGCTCTTGTGCAGTAGTTCTCAACCCCCTCCTGGAGACCCCCAGCTCTCTCACAGTTTTGTATTAGCCTTGAACTAGCTCACCTGATTCAAGCAGGTAAAGGCCTTATGATTAGTTGACGAGTTGATTCAGGTGTGCTAGGTCAGTGATACATCTAATATATTGCATGGCTGGGAAACCCTCAAAAGAGGATTGAGAACCACTGGTCTAGTACAGAGTTAAATTACACATCAAGAAGACGACATAGCCAGGACTGTAGATGTATCCAATGTGTGAATGGCAGATATTTAGTCCTCTCTTAGATATGCATCTGGGATGTCCTCTTCTTCTGAGGCAGCAGATGGCCTGATCCTGTGGCTGCTCTCTGCGTTCGACTCCTTAAGGTTGGCATCTGCCTTCAGAGTGAGCTGTCTGATCTGCTCCACGTGAGCCTGCGCCACCTGGAGGCTGCTCTGCGATGTCACAGCTGCCTGGTCTGCACCTAAAACACATGTAACTTAAACATAACATTCACATGGAGCAAACCACTAACTGATGGTATGATTACGTTGTTTGTCAGGGAAAAAAACTATAAGTATAAAACACTGAGTAAGATGACATTACAGCTGCAATTAGGTTTATCAAAAGGTGGTTCCCAACCTTTTTCATGACACAGCACACTTGTGTGAGATTAAAAATGTCAAGGCACACCAACACAATTGCAACTAGCAGAAAGATTTAAGGATGTAGCAATGGATATTGCCTTTCTGGAATGGGTTGTCGCTAATAGCAGGTTGCTGAAACACTGATCAAGTTAATGATATACAATTCTGGAAGAAATTAAGAGACCACTGCAAATATTTCTTAAATCAACCCTATTGAAAACTTTTGGAATGTGATCAAGAGGTAGATGGATGGTCATAAGCCACCCAACAAAGCCGAGCTGCTTGTATTTTTGTGCCAGGAGTGGCCTCAACTCACCCACATCAATGTGAGACTGGTGGAGAGCATGCCAAAACACATGAAAGTAAATTGTTATTATTACACAATTAGGATTATTCAACCCAATATTCATTTCTGAACTGATCCCAAGTTAACACATTGGTATTGTGTTGTTAATAAGTTATTATGAACTAATTTCCTTTGCATTATCACTGCACCTTTTTGTTATTTTGTCCAGTTGTCATTTTCTGCAAATAAATGCTCTGAACAACAAATCTTTTTTTTAGAATTTGAGAGAAGGTTTCTCAGTTCATGGAATTAAACTAAAATGTTTATTTCACCCAAACACACACACACACACACACACACACACACCCACACACACACACACACACACACACACACACACAACTGTAAACCAGAGAAAAATTATTTTCACAGTGGTCTCATTGTCATTCAGAGCTACAAATAGCGCAGACAGTGCACAAGTTCACAACTATTAATTTAATTTAACAAAGTACAGTAGTTAAAATCAATGTGCAATAAAAGACAAAAAACATATTCAATATCAGCTGTTTTAACTCAGTCTGATCGGTAGGGGTGTACATACTGGACAACCACTCGCATTTGAAACAAAGCGTGCACTGCCAAAATGAAGCCATCTGCTATAGTTATGCTGTGTTTCTTAAAACCATTCCTCCTGGGATACCGTCAGCTCGCAAGACATGCAGACAACTTAGCGCAAGTTTAGCACATTAATTCAAAAACTTACGAGACCAAAACATTACTTTTATATGCTATTTGAACTTTGACACTTCTGGTAAACAGGACATACACTTTATCTCGTTTTCAAACATAATTCAGTAAATTCCAAAAGATAGATGTTTGAATGAAATATAGCTGAGCATTACAGTGTTTACACAAACTGAAAACATCCTCCATTTATATGTAATGCCTTCCCTTGCCATGCTCCCTGGGCCGTAGAAAATACACTTACTGAACAATCGTGTACATGTAACTTTGGTTTATATGCGATGGTGCTTGAGGTTTGGGTACAGAGTCTGACACACTGTTTTCAGTGGTATGGATGTGCACACTTGTCAGGTGCAACCTTAATTGCTTCACTGTCCAGTCAGATCAGAGGATCGAACATGATCTGAGCGGGTGATGTGTGACAGTTTGTCTCTGGCACACCATTCCAGGAAATCCTCACTGGAGAGCAAAACGAACGTAATGAACAAAGCGCTGCATAAACGTTCCCCCAAATAATAACATCATATTTTCAAAGAATTCACAGCACTCTTATGGGTTCCTCGTGGCACACAAGAGTGCCGTGGCACATAGGTTGAAAACCTCTGCTTTCAACCTAATATTACTGATTAATATAATATTAGGCATACTCTTCATCCAAAACATTTTGATTATGTTTACTATTTTGCTATGTATTTTGGTAAAAATCATACTACTCTTCTTACTTGATCAGTGATAATACCCGAAATACTGCACACCTAAAACTCATTTCATCAAGAGAAATATTGTATCTATTAATGTGCCTAACTGTAAATGTTTAGTATACAATGCCACCGAATATACACTGTACTCATTTTAGTGTGAGGCGTATTTTACACAAATGTAGCTGTGTAGTCATATATATTCCCAGTTAGAAGACCAATGTGTACAACATTTGGGCCTGATAAAAGCAATCCCTCAGTGATGGCTTGATGGACAGCATTCCCATTACCCACAAGCCAACCCTTCTCATGACTTGTTATGAAGTACAGAAATGTATTTGAAGATTGTAGAATGTGAAAGTAATAAACTCAGTTGACCTCCGCTCACCTACTTTTTCCTGTCCTGATGAGTTTTTTACAGCCTGAGATGTAAGACTATTAGGTCAATAAGCAGACCATAGCAGCCCTTCAGGGATCAAAACAACAACAGATATGGGAGCATGTGTTTGATGTGAGCTGTCTCGATTCATTTACTGCCTCTGTTGTTAGAATGCATGCCAGTGTTATTCTCGCCTAGTCCTAGATCTGTTCATGATGGGACAAATAGACTGGTGTCCAGGTTAACTGCAATATACTGCTGTACAGCGCTGGAAAAAAATAAAGTTTATATTTTTGTTTTATTCAATAAAATACTGACAGTATTTATTAGCAGTAAATTACAACTGGTCAAACTAAAAAAGATGCAGTTTTCAGACCTTGAATGTCTAGAAAGTACATTAATATTCATTTATAAACACAATACTAGTGTGTTAACTTAGGAAGACTACAGAAATGTATACTTGGTGGAATAATAATAACTGTATAATAATAATATTAATAGGCTTTCATGCGTTTTGGCATGCTCTTCACCAGTCTTTCCCATTAATATTGGGTGACTTTATGTCACTACTGGCACAATGACTCAAGCAGCTCTGCTGGCTTGTGACCATCCATCTTCCTCTTGATCACATTCCAGAGGTTTTGAATTAAGAAATATTTGCAGTAGTCTCTTATTTTGATATTTTATTTTTTGCAGTAGTCTCTTATTTTGTAACCCTTATTTAACTAGGTGGGCACCTTGACAGGCATGGCGACCTGGCCAAGATATAGGGAAAAGGTGCATGACATTAATTACACATGAATTACACTGGGGAATAGAAATAACAAAAAATACAGGGTACAGATCTTCAGAGTAAACAAAACAACATGTACAGTTAGTGCAACAGGAGTCTGCAATAGAGGTAGACTATATGACATGTAAAGTAGCAAGGCAGAGACAACGGCATAATTAACACTTCAGCATAACTGTGCAAATGACAAATAGTTAATAAGGCAATTTCTGATCCAATTCGGGAAACTGTGATAGACCATGTTCTTGTTTATGGAATGACAATGAGGGAAGCAGGAAAAAGAGTATAACTCAATTTGAGCACATTCTCTTTTGCCACCGAAATCAGGACATTCAGAAACGAGAACAGGTCATTGTTTTTCTATTTTCGTCATTGGAAATGTATGTTAGACTTTTGATTCAGTACATCACTTTGTCAATAGAAAGGGGATTGGGGAACAAAAATAAACTTTCTTACCACACAACATGTTATGTATAGCAGTAATGTCCATTAGTACAGTGTTTTTACTGTATGTATAAGTTTGTATGTGAATTCTCCCTTTTTCGTAGAATTGCAAGATGATCACGAGAGTGGAAGGACTGATATGTTCTTCCATCAGCAAGAGACTCTCCTTGTTGATATAATCCGTCAAAACAATGCCAATTAACTGCATGAAATACATTGTTGAACACAATGTAGACTTTGAAGGAAGTGTCAACCTTTCTACCATTGACCGTGTCCTCCAAAACAACAGGGTATGCATGAAGCCAGTGTACAGAGCACCCTTTGAGCGCAACTCAGAAAGCGTCATATGTGCCTGTCAGTGTACAGTCAGACACTTTCAGTGTGGATGGTTGTCAAGGCTGGATCCGGCACACTAGATTGTTCTCCCCCGTTGCTTGGGATGTGGACGAAGTCTTCTGGCTGACCCCAGCAAAAAGACGTGATTCTGAGGCAGAATTAATCTCTCATTGACTTAGATTTTGCAGTTGCACAACATTTTTGAGTGTATTGTAATGTGGGTTCATTTAGAGTTTTTTTTTACAGGTGCTGGATATACAGACGTTCAATAATGTATTACTTGCACTACTTACATTATACAATATACAGTACACACTGTACTAAGTTGTGATTGCTATATGTTTTGTTTTTATTGCAAAATGTGTTTACTGTTTACACTGTTCTCCGTTATTTTATAATTATTAATCTCTAATGAATGCTCTGTAGTGTTTATTTATTGACTGGCTGTGTATATGATCTGAAAGCATTCATCATGATTTTGAGGACAGATTAAATGGTTTTGAGTAGGGGTGTGACGGTTATTAAATAACCGTGAGACCGACGGTTATGGATGAACACCGTCATTAGAACTCTATAACTGCCAACACCGTGTTATTAAAATATTTACAAAAGATATAATCATTCTGAGTGTTTAAATACTAATTAAAGATAATTGTTTTACTAACAGTCTGTGTTATAAATGGTCTAGGTCTTTTCCAACTGTAGCCTACTTGATTCTTTGGAAAATAGCATAACTGAGATTTGCAGATACATGCATGCAGCGCAAAAACCAGTCTTTGAAGCCGCTCAACAGATTTCAATGGCAAGTGTGAGGGGTGGGGCGTGCAAGGCGGCCTATCGTTTAAACAACACCTATTCATTAGAGTGGGGGAGGGTGAAAAGTTAGTTTCTTTCCTCAGTGAGGTGAAAATATGGATCTTGTTATAAAAAAGTTAAATCAGCTGTTTAGGCATATTTGGTTTTAAAACTTCACACAAAAAGCGCAACTCAAACTGCATTTACAGCCTAGTAGCTATAATAACGTGATGGATTAGATGCAAAGACGACTCATGTGAACATTATCAGGTCAATTGTGTTAAACGACAAAGTGTTACGGAAGTGCTTCCTGCAGGTCGTTGGGTGATAGCAGTGATTTCACATTACGGTTTTAAACCATGATGGCAATGGAAAACCAAAAATCCTTGATGAGCCTGTTTGCAGAATATCCGAAAAACTGTATTGTAACAAATGCCAACCGCAGCAATCTCCGTAACCACTTGAAGATGAACCTACACGGACATTTGGATGAAACTGCTTTGCTGCTGTTCAACCATCCACCAGTTCAAAGGCAGTTGAATATGGCCCACTGTTATTACAACGGTCGTTATTCGTCTTTAATTCTTTGGTAAAGGTATGTAGATTTCATTATTTGTAATGAACTGTTAGATAATTTAAGTACTTTTGTTAACTGTGTGTGATTTAGCTAGCTAGTTAATACAAAGCACCTTCATTGCTAGTTGGCTTGCTGTTAATGCTAAATAAATGTGTAGCGAGTAATTAGGGTCTCCTCTTTGAATTATTTATTCAAAGGCAATTCAAACTAAATTGTGTGCTGCAATCGGCCAGTCTTACACCCCCCCCCCCACCAACGTTGCAAATTTAGGAGAAGTTGAAGGCCACGGAAGGCGTGTTGAATGGCATCGAAGCTCTTTTGGAGGTTAGTTAGCACAGAGTCCAATGTAGGGCCAGATGTTTATAGAATGGTGTAATCTGCATAGAGGTGGATCTGAGAGTCACCAGCAGCACGAGCTACATCATTGATATACACAGAGAATATTGTCAGCCCAAGAATCGATCCCTGTGGCACCCTAATCGAGACATCTATAGGTCCAGACAACAGACCCTCAGATTTAAGATGTTGAACCCTGTCAGAAAAGTAGTTGGTGAACCAATCGAGGCAGTTAGTCGACAAACCGAGGCTATCGTGTCTGCCAAAAAGGATGTGATGATTGACCGAGTCAAAAGCCTTGGCCAGGTCAATAAAGATGGCTGCAGAGTAATGTCTTATCAATGGCTGTTGTAAAACCATGTAAGACCTTGAGTGTAGCAGAGGTGCAGCAATGTAAAGCGCAGAAACAAATATATGAAAATATAGGAGGGTCAGTATACTTCCTATTCTCTACCTATACAGTACCTGCATTGAACGCTGCTTCAGCTGCCAGTTTAGAGAGGTCAATGGCCATTATCCAGGTGGACTCAAACCTCTTACAGTCCTCCCTCAAATCACTCACCTAGACAAAGGTAGGATGAGACAAAGCTATGGTGATTTATCAGGTAAATACAAGTACCTGAAACTTTAACTTGATTATAATTTGTGTTAGTATCTTTAAGTGGAACTGACAGCCTTTCAACAACAAAATACCACCCATTATTTCACTTAGCTTTTAGATGATTGGTCTACCAGACCCGAGCTCAGGGATGGCTATCAATAGATCCTTAAGATCTCCACTGAACTGCTTTTACTTTCTTTGCCCCTCACATATGGAATGAGTTATATTGTACTTATAAGTTAGAGGAAATGGTGCCATTAGGGCATTTTAGATGTTTACTTGAAGATAATTTATTGCTGACTGTGGTTTTATGTGATTGCATTGCTTTTTTTCTTTTTAATTGCTTCGCTTGTTCCTATACATTGTGATTCTGTATGACCTACCCGGGACTTTCCTGCAAATGACAACCTGTCCTCAGTTAAATAAATAAAACTGGATTAGGAAATGTTGAATAACAGAAATAACAGCAAACTTTAAAAAAAAATATTTACTCTGCCAATAATGCCTTACACTAAATCATGGAGTCAAATATATAAAACTTTGATTTCTTAAACCACTGCTAGGACCTACCTCCTGGCGCTGGCGTACGATCACTTGCCACACAGAGTCTTCCTCCTCAGGGGTCAGCTTGCTGGCCGAGGCAACGTAGTGCTTGTGTAGGGTTACCAGTTTGTGTATTGTCTACAGACACAATGCCAACATTAGCTACAGTAGCTGAGCAACTCGTACGAAAACAAATCAACAGTGGAACATGCAAGCATATACCGTGTACGGTGTTTTACTGTGTATTGGACCTTATGGTGAAGTCACTCACTGCTCATGAATGTAGTTGTGCGAGTCAAACTAGGAATTAGAACTCTAACCAGTCATTTAATAGGATTCGCCACAGAAGAACTGGAGCCTGCAAACCTCTCAGTGATCCCAATACATTTTCAGAATTAATTCCAAAACCATGTACTCGTTACTGTGTGTAAAACCTATCCCAGAAATACAATAAAACATTACGGACCTCTAAGGGAAAGAATCAAGTTCCAGTCTGCCTGCTGTGGCCCTAATTTCAGGGCACCAAAATGTATATTGTCTAAACAAGGGTCTACAAGACAATAGTTCATGTCTAGTCTTGATTCTCGGCTTTGTAATCTATTATTAGTTTCAACATGACACGTCATTATAAGTTAAGGAAGCCATTGAGGTTTAAAAAAAAATAGTAGGCTTGTCAACAACAACAAGTAGTCATTAAAAGCAATGAAATTAATAGAGAGACTAGCTATCACAAATGACCGGGGAAACTAAGGAAATCTATACTTGTTCAAATAGACAGGAATAAATCGTAATTTAACAACAAGTACAGAGATTGCGCTAAACTCATGTTTGATTGTGAGGTCTTTTGTGCCATGAAATCATTGTGCGTGTGTGTCCATGACTTTATCTTGTGTTCTAAAACACAGCGTTGCCGTCCGTCAAATTAGACAGAGGTCACAAGTCATTTTGCACTCTTCAGACTGCAGGGTCCAAATCACTTGATCCAGGTTTGTTTGCCAGTGCTACACATTATTTCCAATGATATTACACATATATTTAATCTAAAATGAATTTCAGGGGTTATACCTACAATTGATACTGTCAAAGCAATAGTTGACAAATTGAGCTGTTTGTTTATTTATCAAAGGCATTCAATACAGTTGACCATTTAATCTTAAAAAATATTAATTCTTCCTTAGGCCTGGCCAAAGATACTGGTCTACTGTTTTAGAATTACCTTGGTGTACACTTACAATCTGATTTCCAATTATCAGAAAATGCACTTAAAGATCTTAGGTTGTTACTAAATGGGAAGAAAACAAATCATATGCTATTTCCTAGATCTCAGAAACTACTTTAGGAAGTCCCCAAAATGACTACCCTAAATGGTTCTGTTATTGAACAAGTTGTTTCATAAAAATACTGTATCTTGGTGTTTGGTTAGATGGCAGTCTTTTACAACACACAATGAGTTAGATCAGTAGATGAAGATTAACATGTTGATTTTATAAAAACAAATCATGTCTGTCGCATTTGCTTAGAAAAGATATTCTGCAAGCAACTTCCCATCTGAACTCAAGAAGGGCCAGACTTTGGTTCATATTTGGAAATAAAGCACACAAAAACTTCCAACAAATTTTTACCTGGAGAAATGTCAGTAACCAAACACATTTTCAAGACTGGATTGTACAAGAAATACCAAGGTCTTTCTCAGAACTGGGTAAAACTGCTTTTGAGAAAAATAAAAGTGTTTCCCCTGAGTCATGGAATGCTATTCAGTGACCTTAAGCTTAGTGAACTGGTGTCTTGCAGACACTCACTCTCTGATAAAATATCTGTATTGTGAATTGTTTCTCTTAATGTTTGAATTTTATATTTTTATACTGTGTATTCTCTCCCTACAATTTCTCCTACGAGCACCACTAGACCAAGTAAACAAAATGTCAGGACTTCCTATACTTGTTGTATTCTAATTCCTAATTCTGTCATGCAAATGGTGAAGTGAAACTGGTCTAAATAAATCACTTCTTTGAAATGTGAAAAAGTTGTTACCTTGACGTACTGTGTGAACGAGTCTACAAGTGCCAGGGTGGTCTGAGAGAGGAAGGTGTTGCTGCTGTCTGTGACCAAAGAAGAAGCCCTGCGGATCAAGTCTTCATGAGACAGACCCTCATGTTTCTGTAAAAGAGCATCAAGATGGATGGTTACTACAGTGGTTTAACCTTTGGTTAGTGGTGTCACATCATGATGAGAAGTACAGGGCTGGAGCAAACTAAAATGTATTTAGTGTTAATGACTATTTTCTAATCCATAATGCAGACCATAATTATATAGCCGGCATTTTATGTTGTTTCTTTGAGAAAACAAACAATTGACAGTGGTTTTAATTTGTGTACTCATTTAGGAGTCCTGCAAATACAGACCAGAATATTTTAGTTAAACGAGATAAATAGAAAACGAAGCCAAAATCCGTTTTTCCGTTTAAAAAAACGGAATAACAAACTGTTATCTCGTTCCTGCCTACTGTATTTAAACGGACCATTGAATTAACGACAGGTACACGGACCGTATTGGGGGCACCACATACCGCTTGTCGTGTCAATGCTATACCGTATTACCGTCTGATCAAGTCACACAAATCACATGGATGTCTGTTCAAGTGACAAGTGCCACTTTCACCATTCGAAAATCGACGGAAGGGGAGGCTTAGGGAGTCATGAGCGTGTGATCAGAATAATTTTTATCTTCCTGTATAGTTAACCATGTTTACAGCTCCTCCTCCCCACAACATTCCTCCCAAGTAGTTGCTGTACTGTAAATAAGAATGTGTTATTAATCCTGGTTAAATGATTAAAAGACAGAATCTATAGCTGGTATACTATACTGCATGAGAAGCTCGAAGTAATTAAAAATGCAAAACAACCTGTGTGAAGGGTGTTGCACATAGGGCACCAATAGTAGACAGGGGCATCCAGCTCTTCCGGATCGTGGTCTTCGTAGGGAATTTCATAAGTTGTGTGCGCACCACCACAGCACTGAGTCTTACTAAGTTCTTAGCATAACTATAGGACAGAGAAAAACGTGTAAATCAATTAACGAACATGGATATCACAAATGAACCCACTCTAGCTAGGTCACGTTATCTAAAATTAGCTATCAAGCACGGGTAAGTTAGCTGCAGTCGGCTTTTGCTTCGGGAGGTTTAAAAAATGCCAACACGCCTCTGAAATCGCAAAAATACTGGTTTGAAATATACACACGTGTATATAAGATATGACTTGACACAATAATAACTATGTAGATACTAGCTATCTTACCTCAAACCAAACCCAAACACTCCTCTTCTGAACGCGGCCATATTGGTCTGACGCAAGAGGAAGTTGGTCCGCTCACACAAAACTACCCCGCAGCTTTGAAATGATGTAGCTCTGTGTTTTCTTAAACATCTCATTGTGATGTCCACGCGTGGTCAGGCATAGTCATTTCTGGCCCTCGAGCGAGTTCCACGCCGTGTTAATAATTGCCACCCTTTAATCTGGGATTTATTTAGACATGGTAAACCAGATGGGTGCAATTTATTAAAAGGTAGAAAAGAACCAGCAGGCATTCTGCTCTTATTTTTGTTACCCAATTCTGAGAATGCTCAGGCTTAAAACTGAATCTTTCAAAATGTGGATTGTTTTCCCTAAAAATGCAAATTCTGGTCAGATATGTTGGATAAACTTAAAAGATTTAGTAACATATCTTGACATAAATTAGTCTTAATCAAAGGTTGATGACAGAAATGAATGTCGCTATGCTGCACGACTTAGAAGAAATTAGATTCTTGGCTTGCAAGAGATTTCTATTAATGGCTGAGTTCCCAGCAGAGTACATACCTTCAATTTCATAATGCAAATTTAGAACTCACAAGTGTAAAGACTGTATTTTAATAAATTGTCTATCGTTTCTAGATAAATACTAAACAATAAAGTATTTATTATGTATTAAACCTTCCTTAAAATATAAATGGGCCCCCTCCAGGCATGTCACAAGACCTTCAAAACACTCGGGGCTCAGACAAACTACACAGGGCTGGGAGGGATTGCATGTGTGTTGTCTAGTTAATTACATCTGATATAGACATTGTGGGCTATTGCATTACTTGTTTTAAAAGAGTGAATGAAAACACCCTCTTGTGTATGACTGTTTTTTGTGCTGTTTAACTGGACAATTCCAGTCATTCCTCTATTTTCCATTCACAGTGTTTAATTAGTTTCTGTACCTGTGGATTATTATTACAAGGCCACCCAGTACATAAACACCTGTGTTAGTCTGGTTGTGGATAATTGATATGCTGTATGTCTCAGCTTGGTATGTTTATCATATTTGTATTATTTGCTACATAAGATTATAGAAGTGTGTAACGTTCTTATACAATTATATTGCTGTCCTTACTTTTTTCATCATGGCAGCGCCAAGCGACGGACTGGCCAGTCTGGATTTTTGTCAGATGCCAGAGGGGCCGCTTTAATTGTAAACAGTGGTCCGTATCATTTCCCCTGTTGCGCCAATAGCAACATCCTTGCGCTGCACCCCCCCCCCCATCCATCACTGCTTGGCTGTGGCCATATTGGCTCCTGATAGTACCAGACATTAAATTGGAAATAAGCTTTTAGACAGGTTTATGTGCATTGTGGCAGCGAAACACTAATATACGATCGTCATATCATGCTAGAATTACATAAAGTTAGTAGTTTAGGAACTGTAGAAGCAATTACTTTGGACGCTCTGCATAGCCTCAGACTAAGCCAAGAGTTAGGGGACCATGTAGTAGCGGAGTCTCCCACCAGCACCGGCCGATCCTGGAGGAGACGGAGGCAGGGCGTTAGGAAACAGAAGCACGGTAGCCGGGGAGCGCCAACAGCTAGGCTAAAGGCTAACCATGTAGAACACCACTTCCATCCATTCTGATTGCTAATGTACGCTCTGAGAGAAAGATGGCTAAATTCATTTGTTTCAGACATTTCCGTGAGCATGGAGGGGCTAAAAACATTCAGGTCAGATGGGAGCTGTGCTGTAAGTGGTAAATCTCGGGGTGGTGGTGTGTGCATTTATACAAACAGCAGCTGGTTTAATAATGCCACAGTGGTCTCAAGTCATTGCCTTTCGGACGTAGAGTTTTTTTACCATTAAATACATTTCTATCTGCCCTGAGATTTTAAAATCGTCACCAGCACAACAGTACGCTGCGTTCCAAATTATTATGCAAATTGTAATTAAGTGGCATAAACATTAAATATTGTGTCAATCTCAGACACCTGTGATAATTAGTTTGCCAGGTGAGCCCAATTAAATGAAAACTACTTAAGAAGGATGTTCCACATTTTAAGCAGGACACAGGTTTCAAGCAATATGGGAATGAAAAAGGATCTATCTGCTGCGGAAAATAGTCAAATAGTGCAATGCCTTGGACAAGGTATGAAAACATTAAATATTTCTCGAAAACTTAAGCGTGATCATCATACTGTGAAGAGATTTGTGGCTGATTCAGAGCACAGGCAGGTTTGTTCAGATAAAGGCATAATGACGAAGGTTACTGCCAGACAAATTCATTGGATTAAGAGAGTAGCTTCTAAAATGCCATTACAAAGCAGCAAACCGGTATTTGAAGCTTCTGGAGGCCCGTGAACCTCAAGGTGTAGGATCCTCCAGAGGCATACTTACTATTCGGCCACCCCTAACCAGCCGTGGTCGGTGAATCTTAATTGGGAATGCAGAGCTTGCATTATGTTCAGGACCGGAGTGAATGGAATGGTTTTTAGCGCATCAAAACCATTGTGTGATAACATTCCGTTTCCCCCAGTCCGGACGGTATTGTGAGCCCCCAATTAAGATCCACCAACCGTAGCTGTCCCTAACCAATGCGCTAAAGCACAAACGGTTGCGGTGAGCCCAGAAATTCATGAAGACTAATTTTCAAACAGTTTTGTTTACTGATGAGTGCTGTGCAACCTTGGATGGTCCAGATGGATGGAGTAGTGTATAGTTGTTGGATGGCCATCATGTCCCAATCAGGCTGCACATCAGCAAGGAGGTGGCAGAGTCATGTTTTTGGCCGGAATCAAGGAAAAAGAGCTGGTAGGCCCCTTTAGGGTCCCTGAAGGTGTGAAAATGACCTCGACAAAGTATACAGAGTTTCAAGCAGTTGGCATAGAAAATACTATTCTGACATCCTGCAAAGAAATTCAAGCAGAAAATCTCCATAAATTCACAATTTCAATGGATGCAAGAATTGTGAAGATGATATCAAAGAAGGGGTCCTACAGTATGTTAACATGTAACTTGCCCTGATAAGATATGTTTGTTTGAAATAGATTTTGATTTCAGTTAATATGACCTCCTAATGCTGCAAATTCAACAAATGACCATTTTCAGTTCTTTACAACCTATAAAATGTTTTCAAACTACTGTTTTCATTGGGTGGTTTGTTCAATGAAGTTCGACTTATACCCTAACATTTGATGACTTCCAAATTATACAGACTATCATTTGCATCGACTTCTTAGGTAAATCAGTGTACAATATAATATGCATATTTATTTGGAACACAGTGTATACATCCCACCCAGTGCAAACACTAAGGAGGCACTGAAAGTGCTCTAGCACTCCTTCAGTGATCTACAAAACACATATCTGGAGGGCATTTTCATTGAAGCAGGGGACTTAAATCAGGCTAACATGAAGATAATTTGTGAACAGATTGCGACATCTTCAAGGAGGCTGTGACCATCAATCAACTAATTAATGTGGAAGAGTATGCAGCGTTTGTGTGTGCGTACATCCAGAAATTTATGGAGGATGTTTGTGTCACCAAGAACATTACCATACAAGCCAATCAGAAGCCTTGGTTTACTGGCGAGGTACGTGTAATGCTAAATATACGTAATGCTGCATTCAATGCTGGTGACATGGTGGCGCTCAGAACAGCAAGAGCCAAATCCAGGGTTTATTCTGTGACTACAAACACCAAGCGCATGTGGCAGGGCATACAGACTATCGCAGCGAAACTGACAACTCCCACGCAGTGATTTAAGGCCACAACAGGTGGATTCAGCACCACGGCCAGCTCCACAGCCTAAGGAATCACAAACAATTCAGTAGGCTGTGGAGCTGGCCGGGGTGCTGAATCCACCTTTTGTGGCTTTAAATCAATGTGTGGGAGTTGTCAGTGTCGCTCCCTCAAAACTTGCGACATCTGAGGCATTGTGCTGTGTGAAGAAACTGCACATTTTTAAAGTGGCTTTTTATTGTGGCCAGCCTAAGGCACACCTGTGCAATAATCATGCTGTCTAATTAGCATCTTGTTATGCCACACCTGTGAGGTGGATGGATTATCTCAGCAAAGGAGAAGTGCTCACTAACAGGTTTAGACAGATTTGTGAACAATATGAGAGAAATAGGCCTTTTGTGTACATAGAAAAATCTTTGATCTTCGAGTTCAGCTCATGATAAATGGGGGCAAAAACAAGTGTTGCGTTTATATTTTTTTTTCAGTGTATGTGCAATATCCATATTTATTATGTGCAATATTTATATTTTAAATGGTTATCTTTTGTATACTATTTGCCTTTATTTTTATTCAATCCGCACAGAAGCACTGTTTTTAGTAAGAGCACTACATAAGAGCCAGTAGAACAAAAACAAAATTTTGTTCATTTGTGCACTCAGTCTCTACTGTTGAATGACAACAAAACTATTTATTGTCATTTAAACTTTATATATTGTCATTTAAACTTTGTTTTGTTGTTTGAGACTAGTCTTTGTTTTGCTCCTGCTTCGGTATGCTTCTGCTAATTAAACAAGATATTTTGCCTTAAGGGGGTGACACACCAACGGCCAACTCGTCGGTGTGATTAACCAGACTGTTGCAGTCGCCCACGTCGGGCTGCGTTGCCTTTGTCTTTAGGCAAAAAATAGCACACAAACACACCGCTGTGACAAGACCGACGGCCAAGCACCACCTACATTGTGTGCATGCATGAGAGGAAATATCTCTCCATACTGGCAGTCAGTGTAATCTGTACTTTTTGATCAAAAAAGGGGACGCCGGAAGTTCTGCCACAATATGAGAACAATGTCCGACGAAGACTTGCAAACGGTACTGTACTGGCATTGGGAGCCCTTGGTCTTTTGTTGGTCAAAGAGCAAAAGAAGAAGCGGAGGTGACCGTACCAGATGGGTCAAATCATGTATTCTACAGCGGCAGACTCAAGGGGCTTTTCCAAACTTGTGTCGTGAGGTCGAGTTGAATGAAACTTCACTCTGCTTTTTCCCACTCAGTTCCACATACTGAGGCAACTTCTCAGTCCAATTATAAGACGGGAAAACACAAACTACCGGGACTGCATCTCAGTTGGGGATCATTTGGTGATAACACGAGCCGCTTCTTGGCTACAGGTAAGCAAGCTAACGATAGCTATATTTCTGCACTTTTTTCGATCTATATATTGTTGGGTTTTACATTGTTTTTTCTTGTATTTCAGTGCTCGGACACAGTGGAAGAGTGTCATCCTAGCTAGCCGGTTTCGTATGTTTTTAACCACCATCAATATTCAAGACACTCAAGATGAAGAGAAGAACATAATCTTTGGCAGGCTTCCCTGCCACAAACCAATGCAACGGCATGGGCCAAACAGCACAAGGATGAACTATGTCCCAACTTTAATTCTGACATTGGTGCCGTGCATTTCCAGTGACTGAAATACTGACTAGAACTATCTAGTAAAATGTTCTAGTAAAAGTTGTTCACTAGTGAAAACAGGAAAAATTTTATAGTACACTATATACAGTACATACTATATATATTAATTTGACCCAAAAACCTATCAATAGTAAAATCAGAAATATTTTTGCAGAGTTCTTTTTATTTTCTCCAGAGCAGTATATATAATTTTGTACCATCTGTGATTTATGAGACTGTATACCACAGGTATTTCATCACATCACATTGTACTGCCCTACTTGTGTCGGTAACTGGGTTATAAGTGCAATAAGGCATATGCATCTTGGTGATATACTGGCAATATTCCATGGCCAAGGGTTGTGTCCAGGCACTCCACAATGCATAGAGTAGAATAGTTGGATATTTCAGAACTTACCTGAGGAGTATCCTCCTTTCCTATCATCTGACTGGCAATAGTTTTTCCTAGAATTACATGAATTAAACTTTTGATACAATATACACTATATACACTAAATAACAAGGGCACATACAGTATTATGGAGTTGCAATGTTCATTCTCTCCTCTCTTAATTATCCATTCCTGATTAACTTTTGGATCAACCGGGAATTGATGAGAGGGACCCCAATCTTCATTTTTTTGGTAGGATGTATAACCCAGTAAACAACAGAATAACATATTCACATTTTGTAGCTAATTGTTGTTGTGCGCTGTGATAGTGTGCTGTGCTGCACATTCTAATATGCTTGTTTAGCGTTTTTATCAAGCTACGGTACTGCTGCGCATATGGCTAATTTGCATAAAGTCAGTGTTCTGATTGGTCTACTTTGTTTTTGCAGACATTTAATCGCTTACAAATGGCAATAGGTTGTGTGACACATAACTTCCGTTCTTTCGTTTTCTTTATATCTCAATTCTAATTAATTCTAATTACCTTGTGGCCTCAGGATAGTAACTCGTGGCCTCAGGATAGTAACTAGTGGCCTCAGGATAGTAACCCGTGGCCTCAGGATAGTAACTTGTGGCCTCAGGATAGTAACTTGTGGCCTCAGGATAGTAACGTTTGGCCTCAGGATAGTAACTCGTGGCCTCAGTATAGTAACTCCTAGCCTGGGGATAGTAACTCCTAGCCTGAGGATAGTAACTCCTGGCCTCAGGATAGTAACTCCTGGCCTCAGGATAGTAACTCCTGGCCTCAGGATAGTAACTCCTGGCCTCAGGATAATAAGTCAGATTATCTATCCTGCCACGTCACTTTCCAGCAACTCCTTGTGTGCAGATCAGGCACCTAAAAGTTACATTACGGAAGTATAGCTGAACATAATCATCCCGTGCATGATCTGACTAAAGGCTTTCATGTTGGATGAACAGTGCGAAAATAATCAGCGGCTAGGTTACACCATGACCCTCAAACCGCAATACGTACCGTACCGTGGGTTAGGAATACCATTACACCCCTAATAAAAAGTAATTCTGAAATTACAATCAAATAATAACCAGAATGTAGTGACATTTGTATCTCTGAGCCTTTACAGAGGTCAGCAGTCCTATTGCAACAGAGGAGCTCTCGCTTCTACTGGAAAACACAACCACAATAGGCATTAATGATGTAAATATTGACTGAGTACTAATGATGGCACAAAGGATTAGAAGTGGAGTCACTCCATTAAATATGAATGTGTGTATTAATGATGGGCCATGTGAGAGGGTCAGGGGGGATGTTTCTCCTCAGCACCTTGGAGACCCCTCTCTCACTGCACACACGACGCACTAGGACTTGATGCAATACAGACTTCCAGACTTGAGTGACTATGACTACAACTTCTTTAACTTTTATCTGCTCAGGAGCACAAAACATTTTATTTTCATCGCACAAACAGTATAATTGTCCCATCATTTTGTCAAATCTTACCATAGTGTCATACGTATGGCAGTGTGTGGAGGAGAAAGGGAGACAAGGCAGTGAGCAGAGTTGTATGGTTTGATGAATAACTAATAATACTGGTTGCTGTTGTTAGCAAGTACAACTGTAGCCTGTGAGCTAGTGATGTGCGCTCGACACTCAAGTGTCAGAACTGTCTCGATGTTTTCGACACATTGGAACAACGTGTAGAGACGTGTTTCAAAAACACTGCTGGTCATATGACAAAGTGTCGTCGAAACACTTTGTCATGGGACATTGAACGATACCTGTGTTGCACTTGTCAAAAACACTTATGTATCGGGTATAAAACAAGGCAGCAAAAATTTACTGTTCGAATGCGTGAGACCGTGGCTGGGAGATTTGTGAGAGTATTGCCAGATTGAGCCATTAGACACAAGATGACATCAGATGTTTATTATTATTATTGGATATATATTTATATCTTTGACATTCTGTATAAATCCTTTACACACACACATCGTCAACTGCTTATCCCGGCGAGGGGTCGCAGGCCTTTATACAAATTGATATTTGTTTTATTGCCAGTGGTTGGTGACAATGATAACCTGTGGTCACTCCTGGAAAACAGAGTCAGTGACACCAGAAGAATACAGAGTGCTAGTGCCAATGCTATGGTTGAAGTTCAACGGTACTTAGCAGATGCATACCTGGTCTTGAATTGGTGTAGTGGGCGAAAAATACAGGGGTCTTCCCTCACCTATATTAACATGCAATATTCCATTTAGCCATCCCTGCAACCTGTTGCCCTGCGAGAATTTTTGTCGACCCTGCAGGACAAAAAATGAATCGCCTGCTCACTCGCAATGTGGAAAAGATAACGCCTATTGACTTATCCGGGAATTGAACTGGCAACCTTGTGACCACTTGTCTGACTCCTTAACCACTGCGCCATCTGCACCTTGCTATTAATCAGTCATTACTTTATATGTTCACAACACGAATCCATACAATATCAATGTACATTTTATACATTTTTATTCCCACTCTCGTCAGATCAGCGAAGGTCACATACGTTTGATGTTTTGGAAACACTCCAAATTAAAATGATGTATGACATTATGTTGGGAACATGTTCATTGTCTCAAAAGGTTCTATTTCATTCAATGACCCACAGTGTTGACATATTAAAATGATCAACCCCTATTTCGAAACTGTAGTTTGTGATGTAGGACATGAATCGTTCAGTCCTGCCACAGTTGCGTCTGTCTAACCATGCCATGGTGGAATTACTGTTGTGTGCCACATTAACACCAGCTGATAGTAATTGGTAATCAGATCGAAGAAGCCCTATGCTCCTATAAATTATGGAGACCTAGTACTTACTACTAGGTACTAGTACTTTTTGCCTCATAGGCGTTAACTTACATGGTGGCTTGAATACTGTGCCAGTATACTGTGACTATCTCTGTGGAAGTTTCCCATTGCCTGCTGTTTTGAATCTCTCAGATGAAGGAATGGAGTTGACCGTGTGTTAGTGAAGATTTTTTTAGGGTGTTGCGAGCGACAGATGTGTACTGAGAGTTGCCTGCGTTGGAATGCATTGTCTGACTTTGTTGACGGAGAACAGCACACATATCGTTTGAATGTTTTGATTTGGTTAGAGAGCAATGTCTTTGAATTATATTTGCAAGTTATTTATATTCATTATATGAAATAAATTAACACGTCTAAAAGTATCTTATGTTTTATTTTGCCTGCAGCATTTTTATGTGCGCACGATAGACTGTGCTTAAGTCTGCTGTAGAATCGCGAGCAGCAGTTTAAATAAACTACTGAATAAAAATAACTCCACGATGCCTGGCTCTTGAGTTGTTAGAAAGAAATGTTCCAAGTAATACATGGCCCCACTACACTTGCTCTAATAAAACACAGAACGAGAACGTGGAGATTAACTGCTCAATGAGAGTGGGTTGTTATCGTTGCTTTGAGGTAGGCTACTGAAAAATGAAATAGGTACTGATCACAAGTAATACATTTTATTAAACAAAACTGTAAGGACACAAATAAAATATTTTATATATTAGCTAAGTATATAAAATATAAACAAGACTCAAACTAAGCTAACTAACGAAAAAAGTAGTGTGTTGCTGTGAACTCATGGAGCTCCCGCAATCACCTGATATTACTGTAATCTAGCAGCTGTTGCTAACTAAAATGTTGCACAGAGAAAGTGTTTATTGCTTCTTTTGACAAAATACAATGAAACAAAAATAGCATGACTGCCGCAATTGTTTAAGACCTTAGAAAATGAGATTTAAGACTTAAAGACAGTTTTAGACTGTCAATTCTGGAAAACGATATGCTATTTAAGACTTTTAAGGATCTGTGGACACTAATCACATTCAATATTTTATATCCCTGAAATTATTTCAGTGGTAAAAATAAAAATATGTGTAATAAGTTTACTGTCACCCTTAATATTTTGAACATGTTTGTTCGTCTTGGCTCAAATCTACTTGCTGTTAAATATATCATCCGGATACTTTGCGTTAATTACAAGGGAGATAATTAAATATTTCATCTCGAATCAATATTGTTTGTCCAATTATTTGCCCAAGTTTGTTTTGGTATTGAAGTAAAAGTTTATGCATTCGCTGTATAGCAATGGCTGGTCGTCACGAAGATGACAGATTTGATGTGTTTCCCCCTTTTGCAGCGACTTTCCTCTGCAGACAGGGTGCCCATCCTTGATTAAATTGCCCTCAGGACACTTGTAATAGCCAAAATATGACCACATCTCAGATTTTGTCCTCTTGGATGGCTGAAAAATCTCCCGAGCGCTGTCACTGCCTTCTGCCTTTACTTCTTGTGCAAAAAACAACGTTGCATGCACGCACCTGCGTCAGACTGATTCTGGCTAGACAGGATTTATCGTGAGTTTTTTAAAATCACGATACTCAAAGACTGTTTTAATGAAAATAAAATTTTAAATGGTAATACCAACCGTACGGACATTTCATTGAGGTTTACCGTGAAACCGGTAATCGTCCCATCCCTAGTGCTAACTAACGTCAACATTAGGTAGCTGCTAGCTAACGTTAACGTTGTTAGGCATAGGTCGGCTATTGCTGTTGTTGTGACTTGCCTGGAACGCTACCAAGTCATATGTCGTGACTTGAAGTCGTAACTTACAAGCTAAAAATTATGTCTGGAATGCAGCATTAGTGCAACCACCTCTGGCAAGGATAACAACATGGAGTCTATTTCTTTAATGTTTGACAATGTTAAGGAACACATTTAGAGGGATTTTGGACCATTACTCTTTCAAGATCCATCACATTCTTGGGTTTGCACTTATCAACTGCCCACTTCAACTTAGCCAACAGGTTTTATTGGATTGAGGTCAGGCAACTGAGATAGCCACGGCAGAACATTGATTTTGTTGTCACGGAACCATTTCTGTGTGGATCTTGAGGTATGTTTTGGGTCATTGTCTTGTTGGAATGTCCACCTACGACCAAGTCCCAGCCTACTGGCAGAGTCAACCAGATTGTCAGCCAAAATTGACTGATACTTGGTGAAATTCATTATGCCATCAATCTTGACTAGTGCCCCTTGACCCCTGGCATGAAGAGAGATGGCACCAGTGTGTTTGTTGGCCAGCCGTTGCGTCGATGTTGTTCTCTGTATGTTCGTGCTGTTCGTCTATCTGTCTGCCCAAGTTGCCTCATCACTTCTAGTTTATGAACGTCAAGCTCTCCTCTACATTCGGGCCATGGCTGTTGATTTCTACAGTCAGAATTCAGGACAACAGTAGTTCTCTCTGCCTCCCTTCCCTTCGATAACGGCAGGGTTGTGCCAGCTTCACTACTGCACCTCTTAGTATTCCAAGAGCAAAAGAGGTAAATGAGATGGCGTATTGGCTCATATAAAAATCTTTTGGCCAATGGTTCCGCGTTTCCTGGAGATAATCCACTCTATTCTCTGATATATGCCTGCCTCGTTCCCGTTCTTCCAGACCTTGCACAAACAGCCCAGTATCTGCCAGTAAGAGATCATGCTTATAACAGACCAATCAACTGCTACAATCTATGTTCACTGGGTTATACTGCCATTCCAAGTTTTCTGACTATCCTGCTTTATTCACTTCGGGTAGTCCAAATTTCGTTAAAATGGCTTTGATTAATGCAAGGTCTATTCTGAACAAAACTTTTATCCTGAATGATTTGTTGTCACGTAAATTGGATTTTACGTTTGTAGTGGAGACTTGGATTAATGCTTAAGCCCTATTACTGAACTCTCTCCCAGAGATTGTGACTTTTAAGCTGCCCGGATACGCTGATATTTTTAAAAGTTGTTTTATGTGCCGTAATTTACCAGTCAAAATTTACCAAAATTTTGAGCTACAGCTGATCAAGGTGGAATTGTCTAGTCCAATGATATGTGCAATTGTATATAGACCTCCTAAATATAATAAGAATTTCATCTAAGAATTCTCAGAATTTTTTTCTTCTATTCTACCTACCTCTTGATTGCATGTTCGACAGTAACATTAATTTCTGCAGTCCATCAAAACCTATGGTTAGAGAGGTTGGACAAATTATTGACTCTCTATTTAATCTCATTCTGTCAGTTGTGGAACCCACACACCAGGATGGTCATACATATCGGTTTTCCGATTTGCAATATTGAGATAGACGATATTGTAATGATTCACTCCAAATGTAAAAAAGAACAATGTTTATTCTGTACTGAAGAAGGCAGAATGTAGGCTAAGGTACAATGGATAATCCAAGGCAGAATACTTCAAAAAACAATGCAGGGGTCAGGCCGGAATTACAAGACAAGTATAAATGCTAAGGTACAAAGGATAATGAAAGGCAGAATACTTCAAACACAATGCAGGGGTCAGGCCAGAATACCATTTACAAGAATATAATGCTCAGTATGAAATGAATAGTATTTACAATACCTTGCAAAGAGGCAATGGAGTGTGTGTGTCTTATATACTGATGAAGTGAGAGCAGGTGTACTAAATTTGGATGATTGAGTCCGGGTATTGGGAAATGTAGTTCTGATCAGTCCAGGAAGGGGAAGATGTAGTTCTCTGTGAAAGGAAACAGGGAATGTTACAGAGTCCGTTTTATGGGAAATGTAGTTCTGATCAGTCCAGGAAGGAGAAGATGTAGTTCACAGGGATGAGGAACCAGGAAATTTGACAGAACCCCCCCTCAAGGCGCAGCTCCTGATGCGCCAAACAGCTGACACGCCACAGGACAGCAGGTGGCAGAAGACCCAGGCAGGAGATCGTAGCGGCAGAAACCAGGACAGTGGAGGCACACCAGAGCGAAGGAGACGAGCAGAACAGGCAGGTGGACGGAGCCCTGGCAGGCCGGAGGGCGGAGGCAGCAGTAGTAGACCGGAAGGACGAAGAATCACCGGCGGTCCGGAGGACGGAGGCAGCAACGACGGCCGGACGGCAGATTCCGGGAAGGCGGAGGTCCGGCCGAGCCAGGCAGAAGCAAAGGACAAGGCGGAGGCCAGGCAGGCGGCACCAGAGGCAGGGTCCGGGCCGACAAAGGCGGAATCAACGGCCCCGCGGGAGGTGGCCAGGCCGGAGGGGGCTTGGACGGCCAAGGCAAAGGCGGACCAGGCACCGGAACCACAGCAGACACAGGAACCTGGAAGAACATAGCACAAACAGACACAGACAAACAGACAGACACAGAGAGGGGCACAGAGACCGCGGCAGGCGTAGGACAGGGGCAGACACTGGCACGGGGACAGGGACAGGGGCAGGACATGGCACTGGGAGAGGAGCAGGACATGGCACTGGGAGAGGAGCAGGACATGGCACTGGGAGAGGAGCAGGACATGGCACTGGGAGATGAGCAGGACATGGCACTGGGAGATGAGCAGGACATGGCACTTGGAGAGGAGCAAGACATGGCACTTGGAGAGAAGCAAGACATGGCACTTGGAGAGGAGCAAGACATGGCACTTGGAGAGGAGCAAGACATGGTACTGGGAGAGGAGCAGGCAATGGCATAGGGACTCGGGAACTAGGGCAGGCTCGTGGACAGGGTTAGGTACCAGGGAAGGGTCATGGTCAGGCAAGGGCACGGTGACAGGCAAGGGCACGGTGACAGGCACGGGCATGGTGACAGGCACGGGCACGGTGACAGGCACGGGCACGGTGACAGGCACGGGCACGGTGACAGGCACGGGCACGGTGACAGGCACTGGCATGGTGACAGGCACTTGCACGGTGACAGGCACGGGCTCAGGGACTAGGGCAGTCACCGGGACTGAGTCAGGCACTGGCACGGGGACTAGCGCGAGAACAAAGGAAGGCTCAGGGACAAGGCAAGGCTCAGGCTCGGGGACAAGGCAAGGCTCAGGCTCGGGGACAAGGCAAGGCTCAGGCTCGGGGACAAGGCAAGGCTCAGGCTCGGGGACAAGGCAAGGCTCAAGCTTGGCCGAAGGTGGTGTAGCGACCGCTGGTGGCCGGGAGGCTTGAGTGGAAACAGCGGCCTCTGGTGGCCGGGAGGCTTGAGCAGAAACAGCGGCCTCTGGTGGCCGGGAGGCTTGAGCAGAAACAGCGGCCTCTGGTGGCCGGGAGGCTTGAGCGGGAACAGCGGCCTCTGGTGGCCGGGAGGCTTGAGCGGGAATAGCGGCCTCTGGTGGCCGGGAGGCTTGAGCAGAAACAGCGGCCTCTGGTGGCCGGGAGGCTTGATCGGGAACAGCGGCCTCTGGTCGCCGGGAGGCTTGAGCGGGAACAATGGCCTCTTGTGGCCGGGAGACTTGAGCGAGAACAGCGGCCTCTTGTGGCCGAGGAGTGGGAACTGCGGCCTCTTGGGGCAGAGAGGCTGGAGCGGAAAAAGCGGCCTCTTGTGGCAGAGAGGCTGGAGCGGAAACAGCAGCTTCTGCTGGTCGGGGCGTAATGGAGACCTTTCCTACTCGACATATTGGCGTCTGAACCTGGGCTATCAGGGTCCTGCCAGGACATCGAGGGGCCCCCATGGCTTCCAAATAGTTCCTTAGATGAGGAGATCTGGTGAGCAGCTGCTTCAAAAGGAAGGTTTCAGCCTCCGTCTGGAGTGATCCATAACCGACCCTCCATGAAAAGAACTGGCTAACCAATTCTGGATGGTCACAGATGGCTTGGCCGCATTGGTTCATCCACTCCCAATTAGGGCTCGGCACCGAACATCGATACTTTTATGGCACCGACCGAAATACTCCAATACTATCGAGTATTGAAAAATTATTTATTTTTCGATGCCAAATTTCGGTTCCAAAAGCGTATGTGAGCCAATAATCATTTAGCATACTTGCGTGTAACGACATAGTCACCTGCGATTGGCTATCTAACGCAACTTAAAACACGTCATGTGAACGAGACAGACACCACCACCACGCAGAGGATTTCTGAAGATACTTGCAGTCGTTTACCATTTATAATGTTACTCTTTGACCAGGCATTTGACACACCAGACATTTGTTTTACCGACGTAACGATAAGGTTACACATTTTAGAAATACTTGACAGATAAGTGTAATTTCACTACTTAAACCAAACACAGGTTTACTACTGCCGTTGTTGCGTTCATTTCGATCGCGAATCGAACCTCAATTATTCTCCCCATAACGTTGACTACTCTATGTATGTAAGCTAGCTTGTGCTGCTAGTTGGTTGCTGTAGTTAGATCTGTCTATTTCCCACTTCACATTATCCTCTGTGCGTGTCAAATGTTGTAAACCGCTTGATAACGGACAGCTTTTAACAAAGGTATTTACTCCATTCTAAATTTTACAATCAGACACCGCTTGTTTTTCTCCAATCAATCACTTATCCAAATGTATATAAGTAGCTATAGGCTATGTTACTTCGGCTGAAGCAATTCTCTGACGGTCTCGCTAATCAGGCAGCTCTCTCACTCAGGGATAGCAAGGTCGAACTAGCGGGACTGCTGCTGAATGTTATGGCTTTGTCCACACGATTGCGCTTGATACATGTTTGTAAAATAACGTTTTTCTAAATATATTTGTTTGTCGTTGTTCCACTTTTCTTCCATATCTTACGAAATCTTTGTCTACTCTTTTAGTTTTTATTTTGGGTAGATTCTTCTGTAAGAAGAAATAATGTGTTATTAACATGACTAATACCTATGCATATTTCATGAAATAGCCTTCTGCCTGTCTTCACTCCCTGTAATTATTTTGATCATATGGAAACTAAATGTAGCATACCTGGCAATGATTGTGCAAACTGTACAGCACTATTCTCTATATTTTAGGTTTGGTGCAGGCTTCTGAATGCAACTTTTGTCCAATTCACAGGAAAAAATAACGGAAATCACGGAATTTTGAAAACAAAATAAAACGAAATTGATCAAAAATAAAACAGATTTCATAGGGCCATGCTATCAAGTTATTTTTTAAAGGTAGTTTACCAATATAGCCTCTTAGCCTGGATAACATTTTTATTGTCATTAAAAATAATTGAAGCCATTATATTGTTATGTTTTGTGCTTTACTGATAAACAATTAAGTGGAAAATAAATGTTTTGGGTTTACTGTACTTCTTTGACGTTAAAATGTATTTAAAAAAATATGGTATCGAAATTGGCACCGGATCAAAAGATTTTGAACGATGCCCAGCCCTACTCCCGATAGTCCCCATCTACTTTTGGGTCTTTCCGTAACAAGTCCCTCTTGGAACTGAGGCTGGTAGCCATCTTGGAACTGGAGCTGGTATCCATCTTGGAACTGGGGCTGGTATCCATCTTGGAACTGGGGCTGGTATCCATCTTGGAACTGGGACTAGTAGCCTTCTTGGAACTAGGACTAGTAGCCTTCTTGGAACTGGGGCTGAAAACAGCACTCTTTGGACTGGGGCTGGTAGCCGCACTCTTTGGACTGGGGCTGGCAGCAGCACTCTTGGGAACCTGGGCGGCCATCTTGGGACTGGGGCTGAGAGCCACCGTCTTGGAACAGGGACTGGGGCTGGTAACAGCACTCTTTGGACTGGGACTGGTAGCAGCACTCTTCGGACTGGGGCTGGTAGCAGCACTCTTGAAACTCTGGGAGCCCATCTTGGAACTCCGGGCGGCCATCTTAGGACTGGGGCTGGGAGCCACCGTCTTGGAACAGGGACTGGGTGCCCTCTTAGGAGCTTCAAAAGGGGCAGGTGTCTCAAAGACACGACGGGGAAGGATGTAGTCCCCATCTGTAGCCTCCCTGACTAAAAAGTCCTCATAGGAGGCTTCATAGAGGTCCCATAGAGGATCCTCCTGGGCCCAGCCACCGTAACACAGCTCACTCCCAGCCATGTTTTGTAGTGTGCGAGCTATTCTGTAATGATTCACTCCAAATGTAAAAAAGAACAATGTTTATTCTGTACTGAAGAAGGCAAAATGTAGGCTAAGGTACAACAGATAATCCAAGGCAGAATACTTCAAAAAACAATGCAGGGGTTAGGCCGGAATTACAAGACAAGAATAAATGCTAAGGTACAAAGGATAATCAAAGGCAGAATACTTCAAACACAATGCAGGGGTCAGGCCAGAATACCATTTACATGAATATAATGCTCAGTATAAAATGAATAGTACTTACAATACCGCGCAGAGAGGCAATGGAGTGTGTGTGTCATATATACTGATGAAGTGAGAGCAGGTGTACTGAATTTGGATGATTGAGTCCGGGTATTGGGAAATGTAGTTCTGATCAGTCCAGGAAGGGGAAGATGTAGTTCTCTGTGAAAGGAAATAGGGAATGTTACAGAGTCCGGGTTATGGGAAATGTAGTTCTGATCAGTCCAGGAAGGAGAAGATGTAGTTCACAGCGATGAGGAACCAGGAAATGTTACAGATATGTGTGTGTCTGATCATAAACCTGTTGTTTTTAATGCTACTCCTCCATACTCAGTCCTAAAGTATAACATTTCAGGCACTTTTTCTCGCTCTATTAATCCTTCCACTGCCAAGCTGTTCTCAGATGCCTATAAGTCCTGTTCTCACTCTAATTCCATTGAAGCTCCCTCTTCTAGCGTAAGCACAGAAGTGTTAATTACTATGTTTAATTCCATTTGTTCTGGTATCTTGGATTCTGTTGCTCCTTTAAAAAAAGGGTGGAAGCTAAAACTAGAGCTCAATCCTGGCTGAACAATGTTACCCACACTCTCAAACAGGAGTGTAGAAAAATGGAGAGAAAATTAAAAAAGGATAAATTACAAGTATCAGCTCACTATCAAAACAATTAGAGCTAAATATTTTTCTGATATTATCGCAAGTAATTCTTATAATCACAAAGTCCTGTTTAGGACTACAGTATAAACACAGCCTTACACCTAACTGCTAATGCTTTTCCTGATGTGACTTCTGAGACCTGTGAAGATAGCCTGACCTTCTTTATAGATAAGATTAAGGCCATTAGATCCCACCTTTCATATCCAGATCAAACCCCCTCCGATTCACCCGCAGACCACAGACAGTCACGTTTCACTTCTTTTATCCAGTTTGAACCTGTATCTGTTTTCTTAATTGACAGACATACTCTCACATATGAATCCTACTACCTGCCCCCCAGGATATCATTCACTCACGCTTCTTTAAGGAAGTGCTGGACACAATTGGTTTTAGTATACTGTCTATAAGAAATAGTTGCCCTAAAAAATTGCACTATCCCCTCCTGTTTTAACATGCAGTGGTTCAGCCCATTATTAAGAAACCTAGATTAAATGTTCTTAATAATTATCGTCCCATTTCAAAATTGCTATTTTTATCAAAAGTTCTAGAAAAAGTTTTTAAAAAGTCCAAGAGCGTCCCATGCACAGATTTCGTGCAGAAGAATGCATTCATCTTGCCATCAATTTTCACAAGGATCCCCATGCCTTTAGAATTCACACACCCCCAAAACATAAGTGAGCCACCACCATGTGTCTCAGTGGGGATGGTATCCTTTTCACTATAGGCCTTGTTGTCCCCTCTCCAAAGATAGCGCTAATGGTTGTGACCATAAAGATGTATTTTGGTTTCGTCACTCCAAATTACAGTTTGCCAGCATAGCCACATTGACTATTTATACACAAACACAAACTGCAATTGAAAATGCCACAGGTGGGAGAAATGAACCTTTAATTGCCATTTCAACCTGTGTGTCCCCTAGTGTCTGTATCAAGTCCAAATATTCAAGGGTGTGTAAAAATCTGGGTCATTTGGGTGATTTCTACTATCAGCATGGTTTAAATAGGAGCCAAATAACTGTGTGATAAATGGCTTCATATGATAACTCTCCTTACATGACAGTCAGATTTTTTGCATGAACAGTCATACTGTCAAAATCTGCCAGTGTATGCAAACTT
>JACXGM010000787.1:0-64189 GCA_016801145.1 Umbra pygmaea
CTCTTCAGCAGGGACAGGGAAGATGGCTAAAATTGATGGGAAGATGGATGGAGCCAAATACAGGACCATTCTGGAAGAAAACCTGATGGAGTCTGCAAAAGACCTGAGACTGGGACGGAGATTTGTCTTCCAACAAGACAATGATCCAAAACATAAAGCAAAATCTACAATGGAATGGTTCACAAATAAACATATCCAGTTGTTAGAATGGCCAAGTCAAAGTCCAGACCTGAATCCAATCGAGCGTTTGTGGAAAGAACTGAAAACTGTTGTTCACAAACGCTCTTCATCCAACCTCACTGAGCTCGAGCTGTTTTGCAAGGAGGAATGGGCAAAAATTTCTGTCTCTCTATGTGCAAAACTGATAGAGACATACCCCAAGCGACTTACAGCTGTAATCGCAGCAAAAGGTGGCGCTACAAAGTATTAACTTAACTTGGACGCCCAATTTTTCTGTTTTTTATTTGTTAAAAAAGTTTGAAATATCCAATAAATTTCGTTCCACTTCATGATTGTGTCCAACTTGTTGTTGATTCTTCACAAAAAATTACAGTTTCATATCTTTATGTTTGAGCCTGAAATGTGGCAAAAGGTTGAAAAGTTCAAGGGGGCCGAATACTTTCGCAAGGCACTGTATTATATATTTGTAGCAATTTCAGAGGTTTGTGTTAGTGTCAGCGGTAGTAGGTGTGTATCACAGGCAGTGAATGTTAATGAAAACTTGTATAAGGCAGGGGATTGCCTCGCAATGACACCTGAAACCACTAGAATTAAAATGTTACACAGATATCAGTTTGGCAGTGCTCAGTTTATAATTTTGGGGCAGTTACAAAGTTTCAATTCTAATCCGATTGGATTGACCTGTAACCAAACACGAAGAAGCCTCAAGACATTGTTGTCATTACCTAAAACAAACACATAGTTGTCAGAGCAAGGAATATGGGTTAGCCATGCAACTCATTTGCAGGTCTGTTCACATAAATCAGTGGTTCTCAAAATGTTTTGGCTCAGCGCCCTCCTTTCCATTATGAAGGTCCCTTACTGCCCCCCATCAAATAGGATGTGGACTAATTGCCCTGAGTATTAATGATTATTATTAATATTGTTATGATTATTACTCCTCAATGCCCCAGCTCCAAAATATTGCTTCCAACGCCCCCCCGTCGTCCTTTGAACGCCTCCTAGTAGGCGGTCCTGCCCCCGTTGAGAAACACTGACATAAATGTTCAGCAAACTGACAAACATTGCCATGTCATGCGTGTTCATACTGTAAATTATTAAAGCTTAAAACCCGGACTTCCTATTGATAAAATGGTGTGACCTGTGGTCTGTACTGACCGCTGTTCTGGATCTACAGTATGTTGACTGCGGCTGGTCTAACACATGAAGTAAAACTTGCGGCCCTCATGTTACCCAAATCGTCTGCTTCCAGAGAGTTGGAAGGGCAGGAATTAAGTCAAATAAAGAATTTGAAACTTTGTTGTTAGGGAAAATATACAATTGCTGATTTACGTATAATCACACTGTTTAATTGTCCAGCTTTCCCAGACCTAACTACTGAGGATGTGATGTCAAGGCTGCATGCAGCAAAAACATCTGTTCAGGAATCTACCAAGCAGATGAAATCTCCATCTTTCCATCTCTGAAAAACCAAGACTATCCAATACATATTTCTCATTAACAATGTGTCTTCAGTTTTTTCTCTTAGTTGTGACCCAATGCTCATATTTTATTTTTTCTCATAGGCGTAAATGTATGGGGGGGGACAGGGGGACACGTCCCCCCAATATTCAAAGAAGGCCATTTTGTTTCTCTAAAATTTGATAGTTTAAGTCCAATTGTGCAGCCAATATTGATGTGACTGTTCGTACATGTCTTTACTCTTCATCTCCTGCTCCAAATTTCAAACTCTGGTCCGGTCAACTTCCCTAGTCCATTCCACCTGGCATTTACTTTACTGTATGAAGAAACCGATTTCACCAGAAATTAATGTCATGTTTTACACTTTACCGGTGTAGCGACCATGTCTGGTTAAATCAAGGGGGTAGGCTTAGACACGGAAGTTGAAGCAACCATGGGCTTAGCGGCCAATGGTGGAACTGCACCCCCTGTGGCCAAAAAGACTTGTTCCCGTAGACTTTCATGGAAAAAGAAACTTCTATATTTCAGCAGATAATTTTATATGGGGTACATAACTTACCAGCCCGAACACTTAAAGGGTCTTTGTTGAAAACGTCAGTTTAAAAAAAAAATTAACATTCACTAGTAGCTGAATCCAGAGTTAATAAACTAGGCATGATCAACACGCAGTGTTGCTACCGGTTGCTACAACAACACAAAAAAAACGTTGCTAGTGCGCATATCCGTTGGGCTGCACAACATGGAAGATCCAGGTATTTGTGTTTCACCTTGTTTATGGATGGTAAATACCGTAATTTCTCAAATAGAAAACCGGTAGTCAATTAAACGCCAGGCCTCTGATAGTGGCCGGGGGCGTGGTCAACACGGACAAATAAAGGCCGGTCTTAAATAAAGGCTGGGGGAATATTACGTGTGGATAATCTCCTATAGGTGCTTTTCATATAATGTGCATTCCAGTTAAGCGTAATGTACATTTCTATCACTTTAATAGATTCAACAATATGTTCATGCTATTTTCGGATTATGGTACTTCTGCTCCTGCGAGCTGCCGCTCTGTAGGTTTTTGTTCCAAACCTAATTTAGCACAAGTTACGCTACTCACTACCAGGTTGAGACGCTAACACAGGGTAGTCGCAACTCGGGTTAGACGGAACATTCACGGAATACCAGCTCGCGCGAGCAGGAAATAGTATCGCTAAGTATAATTGTCCACTGGTATTTCAGTCAATGCGGCTGTACGTTTTACTCAGCTTGGTGTTGTTTGTGTTAATGTACAGGTATATGGCAGTAACTACATTGGAAATAACATGGCTCCCATTCAGTGCAAGCGATTGAATCTTCAACAACTTTTTTCAACTACGTATTGGATTTGGAACTTCTTACAAGAAGTATTGAGATTGCGATAACAACGTCATGCAGCAATAAAAGCCAAACTGGAACAAGGATTTACACAAAAATATAGCAAATTATACTTATCAAACAGAGGGAATCAGAAATAAAGGCCTGCCTCTAACAAAAGCCTGCTTCAAATAAAAGCTATTTGCCTTCTGCAGTAGAGGTAAATAAAGGCCCCAGTCTTTATTTGAGGAATTAAGGTACCCGCTGTTTGCTGAATTCAAAGATAACCACAAACCACAAACTCTGTGCTACGTGAGCTGAACTGTAAGAAAATTGTGTCTGATTTTAGTTTGCATTGCTAGCTTTAATCTTGCTAATTGATCTGCATAAATGACCGCAAAACCTTTTGCCATGGAAGATTCCAAGTCAAAGTTCAGCTCACGTAGCACGGCGCATGTGGTTCGACTGGTCGAATCTGTTGTATACACAAACTGTACTGTCTTTTAAACTATATTTCTTATAAACTGTCTGTACACTTACAAAGTTCTCAATGCTTCGGATTGAATGTAGGGACCCTTATTATGCTACCGTGGAAGTGTGGTGCTATTTTGAGCCGTGTTAGTGGTATATAATAGCAATTTATTTTAACTTCATCCATGCCCTCACAACTAGTGTTATTTAGGTAATTATCAGTTTGCACTAAAACTGGGCACAATCGATTAGCAGGAAAACATATCCTAAAGAACGATAGACTTGGTACCAATGTGTTATTAACCCCTAGGTTCATTTTGCGCTGAAGTTTAAACCACATTTCTTCCCCATTCTGATGCTTGGTTTGAACTTCAGCAGATCACCTTGACCATATCTGCATGTGTAAATGCATTGACTTGCTGCCACATGATTGGCTGATTATATATTTGCGTTAATGAGCAGTTGAAAAGGTGTACCTAATAAAGTGGCCAATGATTATTTAGAGCTAATAGTATAAATTTTGTCTTCAGCAGGCATGTTACTGGCTGCTTGTCAATCAATTGAGACAATGTAGTCTCATAATGCCTGGTTGTGTACAGACCTAATATATTTTTACACATTAAATGTCATGTCTTTACTATTATTCCCACAAAATGAAAATGTGTGCATGATAGACATTTTTCTATAAATGACTGGTGGAAAACTTTTTTAACAAGGACAAATGTAGCAATTATATTAGACAAGGGAATTATATTCCCAGATTTTTCATTGTCAATACGTCCATGTTGCACATATTCTTGACAAGAATGTTGGCAAGCTCACATGTTCATGAGACCACAAAGTCTGGTAAATAGTGCTGCTAATACAGCTCAATGTTATTGAAGAAAAACAATCTGAGTTTTGTTGTAGTGCCAGACAAACACACCTGATTCAACTTGTCAACCAATCATCAAGCCCTTATTCTGTTGAAGCAGGTGAGCTTGTCTGGAGGAACAAAACAAAATGTACTGTAGAGGGGTACAAACATTGAGATATCAGTACCAGATATTGTGGGCTGAGTTTACAAATGCACTCTAAGCAAAACTTTTTATGCATCAATTTGTCTTTTGATCAATCACATCAGATCTTGTAACATCAGATCTTTTTAAAGCCTATCTGAGTGGTCAAAAGACCAATTAGTGGTAAAAACTATTGGGCCACCAGTCTTAAAGGTGTCTCAGAAGTTCCCATGCAGATGGTTCAAGTGCTTTCCCATCTCCTTTCACCGCTATAGATGGAACTAAACAGATGACATCACTACGACAGAGGCTTTTACTTTTAAGATAGAGAGCAAGTGAACAAGAGAGAAACAGAGTTGGAGATAGTAAGTCAGGGCTGTTAAACTGTCATGTCTACATTTAATTGATCTTGCCAACATTTTAACATAAACACTGGCAAGGAGCTCTGCAAGTTTAAACTAGAGTGCCTTTGTTTTGTTTGATTGCACTTGCGTAAACCTTTATTTGGACACGATGCGGATGAGCTTGACACAAAGACAGAGAGATGAGGAAGCGGGGGTTAGGATGAGGGAGCTGAAGAGGAGAGGGAAAAAGTGGAGAGGATTGAAGAAGGGGAATTAATAAAACCCAACCTTCCCGCGCCTCTGTATTCCATTCATTTTCTCTCTAAAGGGATTTCACCAATAGCCGGTTAGCTAACCCCAACACTACTTGTACTCCTCTCGCTCCTTCCAGGTTGTCACGGCGAAGTATTGACACTCTAATTCCCAGTCAGAGTATGTCCCGCTGTGAGGCTGAGGCACTCCACAAAGTCTGTGCTTGTGGAGGAGTGAAAAGGACGCCTTGGAAAAAGAAAATAAACTCATCCTGAGCGGCTACAGACATCCACAGTAAGGCACCAAACCATCTACATATTGAGCCCAGCTGTGTCCCCGGCTGAAACTAAATAAACACACAGTCGAAATAAAAAAAAAGGTTGATGAGCAACTGAACAGGGCTGGCCTTTAATCAGAGGGCAATTAGGCAATCTGAAATCAATTAGTGCCTTAAGCTTGTTGACACAACGCACCTGGGACCCTAGGAAACAACTTATTTATGGTTCTGCACTCTCTTCATCTATCTCCCCACTCTATTCCCCTCTCTCTCCCTTCTTTTTCCCTATCCCTCCAATTTCCTTTTTTCCCTCTTGTTGCCATCCAGGCCTTTGATTTCAAAGTGACAAGTCTTGAAGTGTTGTTCTTTCAGACAACAAGAAGCCACATCCTTGAGTTTTTTGGTTGGTTATCTGACAGAAAAAAACAACTAGATGTTGTAAATTCTGGATAAACACAACAAAGGTTTCTTTACTGTGGAGGATGAAGCCCAAAAAAACACTTATGAAGGTTAAATGGCCTTTAGGGCAGCCCAAAGGCTGTAAACCCAGCCAACATAACTAATGTGGGCTGACTAGAGCTCTGACAAATGTAGTCCTCAAAGAATAACCCACATGCACACTGAAATATTGTCTTTGCTAATGCGGGTGCTGAAATACACACGAATGTGTATGTGATGTCGGCTCTCAAGTTTGCTCTCGCTCAACTCCATTTGAGACCATTGGGCTAAGATACCTTAGTGAGAGTAAAACACATCCAGCAACTCACCAGTCTTATCCTGTCCCTGGCAACAGTTTTACTGAAGAAACCTTGCTGTGGAGTAGACATTACACCTGAAGAGATTGCCCAGAGATGTTAATGTCTGGAAGGCCAAACTAAGTAAGAAAAAACTTTCTAATGGCCCTTTCAGACTAAGCCTTAACCCTACAAGTTTGACCACACAACAAATTACCGTATACGAACTATATGACTTAGACGTACATGACACACAAAAGTTGTTTTCGTCAAAGGACCTATCAATCGTTACCGAATTTGATCAACTCCTGTTTTGATGAAATGGAATGCAGCAGCATTTTTTTACCCACATCTAGGTGCTGTGACTTCTAGCAAGGGATTGTTAAAAACTACCGCTGACATTTTAGCTGTATGATAGGCTGTTTTTACCGGCAGATTCTTCAAGCCCAGTTTTAACCCACTAGTCATTCAAATAATTTGATGCAAGCCAAATAATCTATATAGTCTCTGAACACAACAAAAGTTTCTGTACTCACAAAACCTGATCAATGTCTCTCATCCTTTCCTAGCTTGCTATTCCAAACTATATATTTATACATGCTTTTAAGACAACAAATGATAGCCCACACAAGGCTGTCACTAGCTCAGTTATCCATGTACTGGCATAACTTCAGGGATATTAACGTCATATATAAATTGTTTGCTTTCAAAAAGCTTAACTACCTAAGAAGATTAACACAACATTGTAATAATAACACCATATTTCTTTACAATTCTGTTTCTTTAATAACATTCAATATGTCGCAGTACTAATGTTTTAATGCTGGTTATCATGTTGTTCTATCAATTAATAATATTTGCTAGCCACTCCTTACAAACTGACAGAGAACAGTTTTGACTGAGTGGATCGAGAACTGACTTCCAAAAAGGGGCATTTAGAAGAGGTTCTGAAAAGAGGTGAAAATTAGGAGACCACTGCAAAAAAATAGGTTTATCTGGTTTTACTATTGATAGGTATGTGTGACACCCACATACAATCGTATGCAGACGTTTAAGCACCCCTGACAATTTTCAAGATTTTCATTAATTATTGGGTGTTTGGATCAGCAATTTCATTTTGATCTATCTAATAACTGAAGGACACAATAATCTTTCAGAAATGAAATGAGATTCATTGAATTAACAGAAAATGTGCAATAGGCATCAAAATGAAATTAGACAGGTGCATTAATTTGGGCATCCTTGTCATTTTGTTGATTTGAATACTTGTAACTACCTAGCACTGATGAATTGGAACACACAATTGGTTTGTTGATTTCTTTAAGCCTTAAAACTTTATAGACAGGTGCATCCAAGGATGAGAAAAGATATCTAAGGTGGCCAATTGCAAGTTGTTGTTCTCTTTGACTCTCCTCTGAAGAGTGGCAACATGGGGCCCTCAAAACATGGACCTGAAAACAAAGATTGTTCAACATTGTGGTTTAGGGGACGGCTACAAAAAGCTATTAGCTGTGAATGTCCACTGTGAGGAACATAGTAGAAAATCACAGGCACAGTTCTTGTTAAGGCCAGAAGTGGCAGGCCAAGTAAAATATCGGAGAGGCAAAAGCGAAGAATGGTGAAAATGGTCAAAAACAGCCCACAGACCACTTCCAAAGACCTACAACATCATCTTGCTGCAGATGATGTCAGTGTGCATCGTTCAACAATTCAGCGCTCTTTGCACAAGGAGAAGCTGTATGGGAGAGTGATGCGGAAGAAGCCCTTTCTGCACACACGCCACAAACAGAGTTGTTCCTTCCCAGATCCAATAATTTCTCCATTCAGTCATATGTTGCCAATGAAACAGTAACTCCGTAGGCTATTTCAATGCATTCTCATGGCAATACGTGGGTAACCGTACATAATGGAAAACCACATTGCGGTATGGCCAATCAATATGTGAGTTTTTTACGTACATTTCGTAAACGTAACAGGCTTACGTTCCCCCCCTGGAAACGTACACGTGTACTAATGTTTATATTTTTTAACAAATTTGTACGATTCTGCACGTATCGCCATGAGAACAGCCTGGCTATTTTGTTTCCACTATACCTGGGCTCTGATTGTGAGGGGGTCTCTGATCAGTTAGACATCCCAACAGGAGTCTCTGACCTGAAAAATGTGGCTGCACTAGAGACGCTGTGCTTTCTATTGACCTAAAATTGTCACCTCAGTCTCTACCCTAGTGGCCCCTTCATTTTCTTTCACTGCATTCCTCCATTCCCCACCTTGTCATGTTGACTTTCAGCTTTTCACCCATCCACCCATTGGATATAAAATATATGCTCTTATCCATGCATCTACAACTCTTCTGCATCTAAAATGCATTTGTGTTGAGCCTTCAGCCCTTAAAGACAATGAGCACAGCGCAGCTTTCTGAACAATCACATCTCACTGCCATCTAGAAAAAAAAACATGTGCGCAGCATTGTGAGAAACCTGTGTTCGACACACAAACCCCCGAAAACCACACAGAAGTGATGTCGACTAATGAAAAAAGCATTGATTAGTCACACTTGTGCCTGGAGGTCCGCCATCACCTATAATGCTGGGAGAGTGTTAGCTTATGTGTGGGGTCTTTGTGGCGCTAAGTCACTGCATTGCACAACAGTTTATGTCATGATGGTCACAGGTTCGAGCCTGACTATGGGTTCTTTGACATATTGTCATAATGCTGCCCGGTATTTGGGTTAGATATCTATACTTCCACGTCGCTCTCCAGTGACTCCTCGTGTCCAGATGTGTAATGAATGAAAGAGGTGAGAGGAGGAAACAAAGAGCAGACAGGGATATGTAGAGAGAGACAGCTAGGGAGCCTGTGGGTTCAATCAAGAAAGTATAGTTGGTGAACATAAACATCCCGTGCATGATGAGGCTTCCATGTTGGATGAGCAGAGTGAAAAGAATCGGTGGCTCAGCATCATGTGGTTGGATGAACCATGTGCACGCCTTCGCCATCCCACAGATCTGTCCATGAAGTTGCAGAGCTGCCAACAAGGCAGGAATAGGGGCAATTAGGAGGGGGGAAAATAAGGGGGAAATCACAAAAAAATATGAAAATATAAAATGACGGTGTTAGCTTATGTCAAAGCAGGGTCAAGACCTCTAGAAGCCAGTGGTTTCCATTTCCCTTTATAAGGAGACACCTTGGCTTGTAGGAAATCAGGCACACCTCATCATTAATTGAAGTGTTTGTTGATGAGCTCATCGAAAAAAAGGATCAAAATGACACCATTTATCTTTAAAAAAATGTGGATTTGGCAATCAGTAATGGGGGACTGGAAGTGGCTCTGAATGAAAGCCGTCCCCTAAAAGATGTCATGAACTGAGATAAGGAATCATTTATGTATAAATATATATTTCTATATCTTATGTGTTTTCATGCATTTATGCCTTTTGAGTTCTGTTCAGTTTATGTGGTGTTCCGTATGTTGTGGCCAGGGCATTGCTCTGTCATTTTTTACATTGATATTTGGATTATGTTATATGTATATTGTATTATGGAGCTGTGGCATCACCCCCCTGAACACTTGTAAGCTTGGATAGGTATCTACTTAGTCTAGCTTAGTGCTTCTGGAATCTGATTTCTGATTACGTACAGCCGTTGACTATTGAGGTTCCTATTTAAGCTCTGGTGATTCAGGGGTGTGGTGTGGTACATTGTTATTGTCACGGTGGCCTGCTTTTGTCCAGAAATGAAGTACATTCATTGTAAGTAAAGTAAAGTGATGTTCTGTTGAAGCTGGAGTTTAGGCACTCTCTTTGTATATTTTAGCTTTCACGTTCTATGCCGCGATAGAGCATAGTGTATTCAGGCTATAGTCTCTCTTTGTGCATACTCGCTACCATTTTTCCACTTATTTTGCCATTGTACCAACCTGGACCTTCACTGATTCATTAAACTACAGAAACAGTATACTCTCACCTGGTCTTCTTTCCTCACACTATTCCAGCAACGTGACAGATTCAAATGTAAATGTTTACTACCTCACAGCTCTGTCAATGAATTTTTTAAAAACTGCTGATAAGTGTGGGGGGGAACAAATTATTAAATGTAATGATGGAAAATAAATTTAAAAACTGTAATGAATTAAAGAGGTGAGGAGGAAACAAAGAGCAGACAGGGATATGTAGAGAGAGACAGCTAGGGAGCTACTGGAAGAACAAGAGGTGTCTGAGTGGTGTGCGCTGGCCCTTGGCAGCCCTCTCTGTGTTCCCAGCCTCACCGTTGATTCCATGTGATATGAGACATTCAACAATAAAGATGTCCAATACAGAGCAAGTAATTTGCCTCTGGGGGAACGGCTTGGAAAGCCTCCAACTCACATCTAGCACAAAAATAACCAATGAAATACTAAGTTAGAAGAAAAAGAAGAGAGAAAGAACCCTATAAAATAGACAGAGAATTAGGTAAAAATACAAAGATTGAATGGAGTATAGAACCAGGATTATACAATGAATACAACCAAAAAATGAAACAACCAATAAAGGCTCCTGGCATTGTAGGTCACTTGTAATTCTTTTTAACGACTGCTTGTGGATTACATATTATCATGAATGTCTGACCGTGATGAAGAGTTTTCATAAACATCCAAATATAAGAGTTACATTTCTCACTTCACTACTTCCCAGTCCAACTCTTTCAACTTTAAATTTACAACTAATCCATGTATTAAAGCTCCACTTTATCAGCGTAGTCTGGTAAATTACTTTTTAACAGGCATGTGTCCAATTTCCTCCACACAGCTGTCAAGCGAGTTCGGTTGATGACTAGAAATTGCTTTAAAACTGCAACCACAGCCCTGGGTTCAAGAGGTACTTGAAATCCCTTAATACTTTAACAGTGCATGCCTGGGTCAATTTAACCAACAGAATAGCAGCTAAAATGCTGACCACATTCTGTCTGGCACTCAAGGCAGTCTTCAAAAAACAAGGACAGTGAAACGATTTCAAGTACTGTTTTAACCCAGGAAGGCTAACACACAACATTGGGCCCAATAAATGTATCCAACAGTTACACATGCAGCCCTATTCCAATCTTTTTTCATGGATCAATCATGAACATATACACAGAGAGACAAACAGGCAGACGGACAGGTAGGCAGACAGGAAGGCAGGTATACAGGCCGAATATATCCACCGCCCCAACGAAAACACTCGCTAACTACCAAGCATATTTTGTAATGCTTTTGTAAATGTAAGAATCTGACAGAATTCAAGTGTGGAATTTGGTCTTAAACATTTTTATAATAACAAGGTGGCCTATAGTTCTACATTATCTGCCTGAGATTCTTCATTCCTTTGTCCACTTGTAGGATAATAAACATTAACATGCCAAGTTGAATTCTGGTAATTCATAGAAAAGAACAACAGAGGAGAAATTTTTAAAGTTGAAAATAATAAAACATGAGATTGCTGTCAACACTCTGCTTTTATACTGTTCCTAACAGAGGGTGAGTTACTGGGAAGGAGGGAGACCATTACTGGTACCGTCTGACTCAATGACAGCAGTTTTGTTTATGTTTATGGCATTTTGGGGGGGGGGATTGTAGGGGGACCTGGGGTGCCAATAGCTCAAGATGATTCATCAGCATCTGGGAAGGCATACTATGATAAGATGAATCTGTTTGTTCCCACTGTTAGACAATGAGAATAGAAAGAGCGACGTCCAAATAGCTTGTAGAAATACTAGTGCGTCCACATGTGTGAATTCAGTATGTACTCCGCTAAAGAAAACATTTTAAAAACATTTAAGATACTGCCTTATTCCACCAAAAAGAAAACATGTAGTTCTTTCAATATGTTTTCCTGTTTCGTGATTTGTGAACAAGGCACTGATGTCTCAGTTAGTGTTAGTCAGAGGTCATTCAGTTTGTCCTGCGAGACTATCATGCTGTAACAACATACTCCTGAAACCTACCTAGGAGAATCTAGCCCAGCCCATATCTGACTACACCTAAAGATATCTCCACACCTCCCTCCCTGAGTGATGTAAAGGGCTTCACAGGATCCAACATAATACTTACAAATGCCAAAACATGTCCCGCCAAAGATGTTTGGGTTGTACGCAAGGGTATCCAAACAAAATATTTCGATTTTGCTTGTGTCAGTCAGCGAGCGGGGAGTGAAAAGATGAAATGTGTTTAAGCACATCCAAGCAGAACTGGCGTGCTGCAAGGGAGCAGAGAAAACATTTGTCTGTCTGACCCTGAGTCAATAGGATGGGGTCGAGATGGAGTTGACTGGATCTGTCAGTTAGAGCACAGAGCAGACGTGCCAGTCGAATATCTTTATTGGGTAGGTTTTCTAATGGAAAGTGCAGACATCTCCAAACCCAAGCACTTTCCTTGATGAAACAAGAGGAATGAATTGAGGAGAACAGAGCTCAAATTATGGGAAGCCCTCCAAATGATGACACAATCTGAGTGAAAATGAAGGAATTCGAGAACTGGATGGACAAACAGCATGGCAGATCACACACAGATAAACATTCACTATCTGGTATGCATGCACACACAGGTACAAATGCAAATATGCACATTTAGGCCCCGTCTACACGAACACGGGTATTTTCAAAACCACATTTTTTTATGCGGTTTGGCTGTTGGTCCACATGAAAACACTGTATCAGGTCACTGTTTTTGAAAACTCCGGCCAGGGTGAAGTTTTTTAGAAACTCCGATTACAGAGATGTTGTGTGGATTGTGAAACCGAAGATTTTGACTAATGACGTCCGAGTGTGCGTTGTTATCTCTTTTGTTCAATTTCAGATTGTGCGCCACTATCTCCATTGTTTACATGAGGAGAGTCTGTGCAAAAGAATAACATAAAAAAAAAGTCTGTGCAATGGCTGACATAGCCAAAACATCTCTGCTAATAACTGTGCTAACAGGGCTTATAACATGTATACCGATACATGCACAGTTATCGCATTATATTGCTGAACAGGGGTGTCAGAATGCAATACAACTCAGGTCACTGCGTATGACTACGCTATGCTCCCATGACACAGACCTAGCTGGTTTTGGACAAGACCTACCGGAACAGGTAATAACACTTTTTTAGGCTTCTGTTTAGCCAACATGGCTTTACGGTTAGGGTTATATAGGGTTATATCGGGTGTTTTTGCATTTTCATATGGGCAGAGATTTTTTTAAACCGTGCTTGTGTGGACAATTTTTTTTTAAATAAAATGAAGAAAAACTCAGTTGACAAAAATACCCATGTACGTGTGGACAAGGCTTTACTTTCACACATATACAGCGGGTGAAATAAGTATTGAATACGTCACCATTTTTCTCAAATATATTTCCAAAGGTGCCATTGACAATGAATGTTCACCAGATGTTGTTAACAACCCAAGTAATCCATAAATACAGAGAAACCAAAACAAATAAGTTCAGAAATTAAGTTATGTGTAATAATGTGAAATGACACAGGGAAAAAATATTGAACACATGAAAAAAGGGAGGAGCAAAAAGGCATGGAAAGCCAAGACAACAGCTGAAATCCATCAGTAAATAAAAAACAATCCAGCCCCCTGTCACTGCAAATTAATATCAGCTGGTTCAGTCACAACTGATGGCCTACAAAAGGGTCACATTGCCAAGGTGTCACACAAGACACATCTCATGATGGGTAAGAGCTGTCTCAACACCTTCACAACCTAATTGTTGCAAAACATAATGACGGCATTGGTTATAGGTGCATTTACTAAGCTTCTGAAAGTTCCAGTGAGGACTGTTGTATTAGACGGAAGTGGAAAGACAATCATTACACCATAAATTTGCCTTGACCAGGTGCTCCTTGCAAGATATCTGACAGAGGAGTGAAAAGAATAATCAGAAGAGTTGTCCAAGAGCCACGGACCACTTATGTGGAGCTTCAAAAAGACTTGCAATTAGCAAGTACTGTTGTCTCAAAGAAAACACTCCACCGCCATGGCCTGTATGCACGCTCACCATAAAAGACTCCATTGCTGAAAAAAAAGCATGTTGAAGCTCGTTTAAAGTTTGCTGCACAACATTTGGAAAAGCCAGTGAAATACTGGGAGAATATATTGTGGTCAGATGAGAGCTAAAGTGAACCGTTTTGATGCCATAATACACACCATGTTTGGAAGAGTAATGGCACTTATCACACTAAAAACACCATACCAACAGTGAAGTTTGGAGGTGGGAACATCATGGTGTGGTCCTGCATTTCAGCAGATGGTACTGGCAAACTTCACATAATTGAAGAAAGGATGAATGGGCAAATTTACTGAGACATTCTTGACAAAAATCTGCTGGATGATGAAAATGAAACGAGGGTGGACATTTCTGCAAGTCAATGATCCCAAACACACAGCCAAGGAAACTCTCAATTGGTTTCAAAGAAAGAAAATACAGCTGCTAAAATGGCTCAGCCAATCACCTGACTTAAATCCCATTGAAAATCTATGGAAAGAACTGAAGATCAAAATTCATAAAAGAGGCCCACGGAACCTTCAAGATTTGAGGACTGTTTGTGTGGAAAAATGGGCCAAAATCACACCAGAGCAATGCATGTGACTGGTTTCTCCATACAGGAGGTGTCTTGAAGCTTTCATTACCAACAAAGGCTTTTGTACAAAGTATTAAATGAATATCAGTAAGCTTGTTCAATACCTGTTCCCTGTGTCATTTCACATTATTACACATAACTTGTTTGTTTTGGTTTCTTTGTATTTATGGGTTACTTGGGTTGACACATGAATTAGTGCTGTCAACGATTAAAACAGTCACACTTAACTACTTGATTTTCTGTAGTTCGTTCTGTGTTCAAATCTGTGAACAAAATAAACCATTTTAATATTTGTTACTGTCAGCCATGGGCATTACTGTGCTATGGACCAAAGCAATAAGTAGATAAATTGTTGTATACATGCTATTGTATAAAACACATATCAAACCCTCTGGATAGCAGCTGGGTCTGCAGGGATTTGATCCAACCTTGAAATGTCACCTAAGCGTTATCATGGTGTTGTCCAATATCTCATGTACAATGGGGTTAAAGTAGGGCTCAGGTGAAGCTCTCCTGAAGGATGGTTAGCCATCTTGTATAGACCAATCATTACAACCATATGCATGTGTGCAACAATGTGGCTGGTGCAGGAGTGATGGAGACAAATGCAAAATGTATAAATGTAAATCAAATTGTGTTTATTCCGACAAAACACTCAGTGAAATCAAATAGGTTGCAAGGAGTCGAAATCACTGTATCGTACTAAACAATATAGACATACACCTCACAAACACACATACAACATAGCAATGAGCAACAGCTAACAACAAAATAACAGGAACTTGAATACAGAAAGTGATATGATATGACTGTTTATGCAAGACATCTGACTGCTATGTAAGGATAGTGCACATGAAGCCATTAATTATCACATAATATTTTGGCACCTTTGTAAACCATACCGATAACAGAAATCCCCTAAATGGCCCTGATCAAAAGTTTACATACCCTTGAATGTTTGGCCTTATTACACACACACACACAGGTTAAAATGGCAATTGAAGTTTAATTTCCCAAAAAATCATCAATGAGTTTGTTAGCTCTCATGTGAATGCAATGAGCAGGATGGATTCTGAGCCATGGGGAGTCGAAAATAACTGTCAAAAGACCTGCATAATAAGGTACTGAAACTGCATAAAGTTGGAAATGGATATAAAAAGATATCCAAAGTCTTGCACATTCCAGTCAGTATGTTCAATCACTAATTAAGAAGTGGAAGATTTGTAGATCTCTCAAAACCAAGCCAAGGTCAGGTAGACCAAGGTGAATCTCAGCCAAAACTGCCAGAACAATTGTTCAGGATACAAAGAAAAACTCACAGGTAACCTTGGGAGACATACAGGCTGCTCTGGAAAAATATGTTGTTGTTGTTTAAAGGAGCACAATACAACAATACTTACTTGTGAACAAAAATTTGTTGCATGGTCAAGTTGCCAGAAAGAAGCCTTTACTGTGCTGGTGCCACAAAAAAGCCCAGTTACATCATGCCCGACAACACCTTGACAAGCCTCACAGCTTCTGGCACACTGTAGTTTGGAGTGACGAGACCAAAACATGAAAGTTGATTGGAAGATGAATGCAGCATGTTATCGGACAATATTGGCAGACAATTTGCATTCTTCTGCACCACTGGGGGAGCTTTAAATGCCATCACCACAGGGGGAGCTGTACACACCATCACCACTGGGAGAGCTATCACCAACATGGCGGTGGGCGCCACCTCTACTGACACAGCTGGGGAAGTGGTCTACACCATCTCAGCTGGGGGAGTGGCCTACACCATCTCAGCTGGGGAAGGGGTGGCCAGCAGCATTGTGCCCTGTATTCCACAGCTGATTTGCTTCTAAAGCTAAGCAGGGTTAAGCACTGGTTAGTCCCTGAATAGCATCCTGCCTTAACCCACAACGTTACACCCAAACTATTGATGTGATAAATGTAAATTGTCCTTAATGTTTAAATGACTATTCTTTTAGTTATTCCTGTAAAATGATAAGGAGAAAAAAATGTAAATGTTATGTGACCTGTTGTCACAAATTCGAACTAAATTATTGCAATATTAGAAGCACAGACTACAGCATCAAACAGGTAAGCTTATTATTTAGTAATAATGACTTGGAGGAGTAAAAAACACATTAGGGATGGTAAAAGTTTAGAATTCTTAATTTGCCAATTTAGCTACTAGATTATAGCTACATAATATTTAAACTTTGAGCGGAGTGGAGAGCTGCTCACCGAGCATGGAGTTCAGAGAATTTATTGCCTAGGGTAGAGCCCTCGCTAGGTTGGGAGCAAACGCCTGCCCCATAGAAAATGAATGGCACAGCCAGTGCAAAGCATTTTTAACGCTGGACAAGTCCCTTAATAACTACTACAGTTGCTTTGTCACATACACACATCGTACAAGCTCACATCACACACACACATCTAATTCTGCTAAGTCTGTATGCATCTCCTTTGTAGGGACAGCTAATGAATTAGCTACCATACAGTAGTTACCAAAACATTCATGTCTCCTTCTGATGTCACAGCATTGTTGCATTAGCTAGTTGATCTTTTGTAATAATTTTACAGTATTTTTCTTAACAGGATTTCAGAATGTTTAAAGCTTTTAACATTTAAACATTCACATCCATAGCACACACAGTCACACAATCCAAGGAATCATCCATAGTCATGGTTCTAAAGGTTGGGGAGTTAGTCGGGAGCACATACTCACCCAGACAGTTGTGCCCATCGTGGGACAACATGAAGCCATCATAGCAGGTGCACCTGTAGTTTCCTGGGATGTTGATGCACTCGTGGACACATCCCCCATTATAATCATTCTCACACTCATCCATGTCTGAAACAGAGACCCACAGAAAATCAATTATAAGGAGGGAGTGAAGTGAACCAGGTTTCAGTGAACGTGAAGTTGTGTAAATGAGTGTGTCAGCTGATACATACAGTATATGAGTCAAGTTCCCTCTACAGGGCTGTAGAAAAAAGTAAACTAGCAGAGTTAATGGTTGGTTAGCAGAGTACACCCAGGCGGCATATAATGTGTGCAAAGGTACAGACTTTGTAGAGTTGTAGCAAAGAGTGTCTTGCTGTGTTTATTCATCGTGTACATCCTCAACTTGGGCTGTGCAGGCGGAAGAACCTTTCACAAGAGTTCACTCACAAGTGGTTGCCATGCAAACTGAGCCACTAAAACAAACAGCCCCCCCCCCCCCCTGTGCGAATGCAGCCAACCAGCAGAAGGCAGTCAGGCAGGCATACCCCAGTCATTCGACTCCAACCCTCCAACCCTCCTGCACTTCTCGTCCTTTCCTCCTACTTGCCTCCTTTCACTGCTCCCTTCTGGATGGGTTCAAGGAGGTATCTGGTTAGTGTTGAATTCTTTTAATACTGTGTTCTACCCTAACCAACCTTGCCAAGACACCAACTCCCACTCCCTCCATCTATCTGTCTGTCCTTCTGTCTGTATGCATTACTTTCACATTTCTCTGTCATGACTTTTTATTTGCTTGCTCGTTTTCCATCTAACTGCAGTATTTCTAAATATGTCGTTACTTACAATTAACAATTAGGACATTGCCTCAGTACAACAACTCATCAGTAAGTTTGGAAGAGTCCACAACCAACAGCTGTTATGCTCCCTGTCACACTGCTCGGTCAACCAGAAAGTATTGTCCGGCACATTATCATTTGGAGGTGAGAGCATTCTCCAAACAACAATCCAGATTGATATTGCAAGCGGCCAACCTACAACAAGGAGACACCAGAGCGCAACAAAAGGTGGCAGTCCTGTCCGACATCATACCCACCCCCCTTGATCGCTAATGAGCCAATTTGAAGCACGCTCAAAGGGAAGCCTTGGCACTGTTGGTAAAAAGGATTTTAACTGTATTTTAATTGTGCTGCAGGGCAGTGACTTAGACCACTATGTCACTCAGGAGGTAACAGTGCTTTCTCACATGCGCCTGCACTCACACTGAGTCCTGTCTCTACCAACCCAGAGATGGGCGACGAGAGGTCTGGTTCTGTCAGCCGTCAACAGCTTATAACACCACTGTTGTCTCTACATTCTGTGGAATAGATGGAACCCAGACATTGGCTTCTTCCCAAATAGGACCACATTCCCCATCTAGTGCCTTACCTTTTGACTCTGCACTACTGGGACAAGTAGTGCACTATATGAAGTAGGGTGATATTTGGAACACAGTCCTGGATACTGCACAGCCCACCACAGGTACACCATCGCCAAGACATGGACATATTACACTGTCAGCACTCACGCAGATCCCTCACCAACTAGACATTTCATTGTCATCAGAATGGAACGCTTCATCCCTTAATTAGTAACAATCACTTTTAGTGTTTCTGATCATCTAAAATAAAAGGCTGTACCCATTTAGTTGGAAGACTACAACAAAGAACAGACAGCGCCAACAGTGCTTAGTTTAACCTTTTTATTTTTTGCAATACCCGAGTCACAAATCAAGGAAGCAGAAGTTAAATAAATGAACGGGACATTCTTTCGTTTTAGAGATGCTCTGGAACCCACCATGTTTACTGAGCAGCCAATTACACAGACCCAACAATACTTTACATCAGTGCATTTTAATCCCCTGTTTGTTTTCAACTCTCGTTCCCACACAAACAAAGGAACAGCATGGCCTTTCAACACTTTAAAGACAGAGATTTGGCCCTGGCATGTGTACACAAACTGGTCCGAGTCATCAATGGCTCATCCCAGAAGCATTTGAAACCAATTTGGGGGCACTGGAAGGAGAGCAATGCTGTGACTGTTTTTTTCAGGTGTTAGGATGAACTGCCTCTTCCAGAACCAGATGATATACAGATGGACCCTATGCCTGATCAGTAGAGCACACTGACAGCCTCCAATGAAAACAAGTGGTGGGAACAAGGGTTAGAAAGAACATCAGCCTCTGCAATAGAGCAAGGCAGAGGTATATGGAGGACCACGTCTGCCAGAATAATAAATAAATAAATATATGAATCAATAAAAATATTAATACATTAAAATATACATAAAATAAACATTAAAATTGTAACTTCCAGCCCAGAGTGGGCTGGCGTATGTGAACTGAGAACTGGAATCATGTATGTGTTTGGTTCATTTATGTATATATTTGTGTTTAGACAAAGCTATGCATGGTGTTATTAGTTCTTCAATTTCAGTTTAAAATGTAAAATGGCCCTTTAAGACAATGTGACACCTCTCTCCCAGTCTGTCATTGCTAGCATTTGATTGATTGATTGATTGATTGATTTACTTTATTCATGGAGGCTAAGTTAGGCTGATATCCTGTAGCTCTGATTAGTAACGACAGTCAGCTGGGTGTATGTAGCTAGTAAAGGAAGACATATAAGCTGGACAGACAGAGAGAGGTTGTCGGTCATTGATTCTGTTCGTTGAATAACGTTATGAGTATGTAATATTCTTATACTGAAATCGTGGTGTGTTGGGATGTAGGGGAACGGTACTGGAATAATGTTGTGAAAAGAGAGTAGTTCTGTTTGAGTAACTTAGCGTACATTCTTTATATATTGTAGTCGCGTCCACATCGCGGTAAGAGTGTGTTTAGAGGATCCGCCGACCTCTAAGATTGCAAGTTTGGGAAAACTTCGGTTTCCCAGTCAGTTACAGTCATATATTGTATATATCGGTTGAAGTTGTACAGGCGATAGAGTGGTGGATAAGATGAGGACTGTCTGTCAGCGTTGTTCAACAGCTGTTGAGTATGTGAGTGGAAATACATCTAACATGCTAACGGATATCAGACGCAATCACCCAGATGTGCTAGCTCAGGGGAGAAACTGTATGACACTAGATGGTACAGCTTGAAACATGCACAATAAAAAAAATTGCATTCTACATTTTTGTTTAGCTTTTCCCTCCATTGTACCGAACTCGTACCAAACCCTGATGTCTGAACCGAGGTATGAACCGAACCGTGACTTCTGTGTACCATTACACCCCTACTACTAACTCTTGTGGGTCGCCACCAATACTTGCTGACTCACTCACCGGACCGGCTACAGATTAGGTGTCCATAAACAACTTGCGTATCTAACGGTAGTTCCACATTACATTAATTAATTTGTTTTAATCTCTTTTTTTTTCATTAATTTTAATCTCTTTTTGGGGTTGGTGAAAGTAGGGCTGGGCACCGAACATCGACACTTTTATGGCACCGACCGAAATACTTCGATACTATCGAGTATCTAAAAAGTATTTATCTTTCGGTGCCAATTTTCGGTTCCAAAAGCGTCTGTGAGCCAATAATCATTTAGCATACTTGCGTGTAATCACAAAGTCACCAGCGATTGGCTATCTAACGCAACTTAAAACACGTCATGGGAAATAGACACCACCACCATGCAGAGGATTTCTGAATACTTGCAGTCATATGCCGTTTATAACGTTACTATTTGACCAGGCAGCATCTTTGTTTTTCCAACGTAACGGTAAGGTTACAAATTTTGGAAATACTTGACAGATAAGTGTAATTTCACTACTTAAATCGAACACATATGTTTCCTACTGCCGTTGTTGCGCTCATTTCGATCGACAATCGAAACTCAATTATTTTCCCTGTAACGTTGACTACCCTATGTATGTTAGCTTGTGCTGCTAGTCGGTTGCTCTAGTTTGCTCTGTCTATTAGCAAGAGTGCAGCGGTCGCTTCGTTTGTCTGTTGCGTATAATACTATGCTGGAGCCTTCGTCTTTTGTGTTTCTCTGTTAAGTAGCTACTCAATTTCTATTACTATAGCCTAGTTTTTAAACGCCGCGGTTCAAACTCAGTTATTAGGACATATCAAAACAACACTCTTTTTTTTAATTGTATTGGATGTCGTTTTCAGCCTCGTAATTTATACAAACAAACAGCAAGCCGCTGAAGGAACCCAGCACTACTTGAGCTGAAAACAACCAGATCATCCACATACATCTCCAATCATACACCCAGTGTTACAAAAACACTCAACTGTGAAATGATGTTGTATGTGGCCCTACTCTAAAGTCAAGTGACAACGCTATAAAGACCGTTGGGGTCCTTTCGTCACTCCCTTATCCCTCCTACCAGTTCCCATGGCCAGTGCGAATGCTAATAGCAAAACCGGTTTTGGGGGAGAGTAGTTAATAGAACTGTTTAGAACTGGACTGTTCTTATAACTACGTTCCTGTAACTACTTGGTCAGAAAGCGGCTATTGTTTAAGGTTTGCTAGCTTTTTCGACAGTGGTGGTTCCATGGTGGAGGTGAGCAAGCTATCGATATAAAGGGAGTTCTTTACCAATATAGCAAATTATTTGCCTGGATAACCTTTTTTTACTGTTATTGTCAGTAAAAAGAATGAAACATTATATTGCTATGTTTTGTGCTTTACTGATAAACAATTAAGGTGGAAATTAAAGGTTTTGGGTTTACTGTATTCTGTTGATGTCGAAATGGATTAAAAAAAATATGGTATTGAAAAAAGTATCGTTAAGGAACCGGTATCGAAACTGAGGTATCGAAATTGGCACCGGATCAAAAGATTTTGAACGATACCCAGCCCTAGGTGAAAGAATGCGATATTCTACAAACCAACTCTGTGTCATACACTTGGTTCCTCCCCAGCTGCGTTTTTTTACGTTCACAATCTGTTTCTATCTCCCGCTCTTGGCTTCATTGCTATTGCTGAATGATTAAGTCCCTCCACCTCATTAGCTTAAAGATGTGGAAATACAAAAATGAATATATACAGAAATAAATAAATACAGACATATAAGAATATGGAAAAATATTGATTAATAAATTTATAATTTTATCTGTATGTATATTTTTATGTATATTTTTATATATATGTATAAAGTTATGAATAAATATTTAAATTGATGCATATACTCTTATTTATTTCTTATTTTGGCAGACTTGGTCCTCCATTGAGGTATGGGGAACTGCACTGAAAAGAATATGACCAGTGGTTGCTCATCCAATGCATTATTTCACATTCCATTCAGTTAAAATAATAGCTACAAGTTTGTTGTATTACATACTATGTTTTATTTAGACAAAATGAAAATTGCCTGGGAAGTGCAAACCTAAAGATTTAATCTTGACTCAAAACATATTTTGTAGGTTACGCTATAATCCCTCAAGTGTTGACATTTCATAATAGTTTGTTTTAATGTATGTTCTGCTTTATGCATTCACGTATTGATTACTTTGTTTGAATATTAAATGATAATTATAATCTTTACTTTTCAAACATAATACAAACTGTAAGTAGTTTAATTTATTGCAACCATTACTGAGAAGTGTTCTCGTCTATGTAGTTTAGCTAATCTTGTGAAAAATCGAAGTATTTCAACATTGCAGTTCTTTCCACTGCAAGTTGTGGGTGATAAAATATAACAGCTGCTGGATGTTCTGGATATTCTAATTTGTAAAAATATAATCTTAAAGTGACTATCAGTGTGGTACGAAACCTGTAAACACACAAAAGTTGGTCTCTGCCACATTTCCTTAAGAAAGCATGGTGGAAGATGTGCAAAAATGTGACAAAATTTATGATTTACATTGGCTCAACTTAAAATGTGGTGATTAGCTGTGATGATCAAAAAAGTATTATTATTACTATTATTATTAAAAATACATGTTAAACCAGATTAAATTTCATTTACTGGGACAACCAAAAATCACAGGTTGAACAATTTTCTTTATTTTACGTTAATAAAATATTTTACAGGTAAGCTTAAAAAATGTGTTATTCATTGCTCTAAATATTTTAATTTGGATCAATTATATATTTTTTCAGTGTGTGCATTCCTCCAGTAGGGCAACTGCCCTATATTTTTTCTTAAATAAGACTAAATTAATTAAAAAAATAAACACAACTACCTTCCTTTTGAAAGGGTGACAGAATTCCGGAAAGTTTTTAATACGGATGGCTTGAATGATGTGTCCAGCTTGTAGCTTTAAATGTAACATTTTAGTCATTTAGCCAATGCTGTTACCCAGAGCGAGTATCACAATCCAACAGAAAAGTATAAGGCAAGTGCCATGATCAACAAGGCATTTTAGTATATTACCAAAAATACAACTCCTTCATAAAGAAAAAGGTAGAAAAAGGTAGCCAAAAGGGAACAAAGCAGCGGCAAAGATAGAGGTGCCTATCCTAACTTGCATGAAAAGAAATACAGTCTATAATACAGTCAAACAGAGAACTGAACAAAACAATTATCAACAGTGAACTGTCGGTAAACAGATGCTATATACATGTCTAGTAGACTGAAGAGTTAGGGCGTCAGTGAGGGGGAAGCACTAAAAGCTAGGGATGAGCTGAATATCCGTATCCATAATCAGATTGGAGGTGGCCTTCCCGGAAGTCGGCGAGGCTACCCAGACGTGTTTCCTTGAAATTCCTTGATGCATTGATATAATTTGCTCAGAAATTGCCGTTTCTGAATAGCTCTGCAGTTTCCGCATAGTTTCCGCATAGCTAGAATGAGTGAGAAAAGAGAACGGGAAAGAGAAGCAAAAACAGAGAGAGCATAGGGATGAATTAAAAGTGTCCAGTTAGTAATTGGCACTGAAATGAGATCTAAGCCTCGATCAGGACAACCTGGCTTGGCAGGCACGGTGTTACATAGCAGAGCAAGGTTATAGGCCACCAGAGAGCTAGCGAGGAGTGGGCTTCCACCAGCCCTGGGGGCTGGGCCCTGGGCTTGGGCTAGACCGTGAAGCAGGGCTCTAGGCTTAGTTAACGTAGCCAGTGGTAGTGTTGGTGACATCTGACAGCGGAGCCCTGACAAGCTTGTGAACTGGACCGCTCTTTGCTTACCCGGTCCGGACATGTGCTCAACTCTTATGGTTCATCAAGTGAATTACATACCTTCACTGATGGACCATGTGCCCTGGGAGTTGGGGAGTGGGGAGGGCGGAACATGCCCCTAGAGAGGCCGGAACAATGGGATCGAGGAAGGAGAAGGAGGGAGATAACAAGGGACCCCGCAACAGAAAGGTCTCAACACAATGAGGGGAGATTTCCAATTAAAATGGCACCCACTTGTAGAGCTGGGATGTTTACTAACGTTAATTATTTTGATTCCTTGAGCAGAAACAGAGATTTCTCAAAATCTTGGTGTTGTTAATTATATCTGACTGGACACTTTTGAACTGTAGAGTATGGCCATTATATGACAGATTTCTTAGACAACCTAATTGACAATTTAATTACCTAATTAATTATTTAGTGCCAGTTGGGAAAAAGATCCCAAATAGAAGTGACTGGCTATCAACCTACTTATTAGAACTTTAACATTTCCCAACCTGTCTAGCAATTCCTCTGTCTCAAGCAGGGATGGACTGGGAAAAAATTCGGCCCGGGACTTTGGATGGAGCGGCCGGCGGTGGGGAGGGGGTGGCGCGCGCATGTGCGCGTGCGCTGTATCTGTCGCTCCCCACGTTCGTCAATCATTCACTCTGGGTTTCTCCTAATTTGAATATAGAGGAACTCTCTCTCGATTTGACGGCCGGGCCAGAGCGCAGTTTTGCGGATGCAACAGGCTGTCCATTTCAGCCTACTGTCACTTGTTTTAATACGTCCGACCGGCCGTCAAAGTAAAATGTGACGGCCCGTTTGGCCCAGAATAAACCAGCCGTTCGGGAAAACTCCCGATCCTCCGATGGCCAGTCCGCCCCTGGTCTCAAGTGAAAATACAAACCACTTAGATGTATTTTCTGAACCTGTAGCCTGTCAAAATTCATCATCAAAACTAGGAGAAAAAGCTTTCTGGGACAGTCATTTGAACATGTTCCAATTACTGAAATCCCCGTCTGGAGAACCTGTTCCTAGTCAAGGCCAAGGGTTTGCAAGAAATTATTGTTCTGATGCCTATACCAACTATGCAACCAGGTGCAACAGGTTGTAGGCTTCTTATGTGTTATGTTAAATAATAGCTGTATGGAAATAACCCCACTCCCCTCTCCATTTCTTTTTCTGTGAGCTCAGTTAGGGAGTGTATATGTTTGTCTGCACTCAGGGTTTTGTGGCCCAGAAACCTATAGCTATATAAAGCCCCAACCTCACCAATAGTTTTTTTCGTGTGTATATGTGTGTGTGCGCATGTGCATGTGTGAAAGAGCTCCTGAGCAATGGTGGAGTAGCAGACACCAGGCAGACAATGGCCTAGTAATTCTCTGCCACCTCTCCCTGAGTGCTTCCCGCCCGCAATTTCTCCATTATTTCACGGAATATCCCCCTGGCTCTCTTCCTTCCACTCTCCTACGTTCCCTCCCTCCTGCCCTCCCTTCCTAGCTTTTTTTTCTGATTATCTGTTTGTATTTGATTATCTGTCTCTCACACTACAATTTTTTCCTACTCCTCCCATTTTGTGAAGGAGGTCAGGTCGATGTTTCTGCTGCAACAGAGAGTAGACTCTCATGGCTTTGTCCATCTCTAACATCCATGCTGACAGGTTTTGATTTGACTAGGCTCCTTGATCGTATCCTGTTTATAATATACTGGGTAATTGGTTGGGGTGTGCCGACAAATCTGAAAAAAGTAGTCACAGATATGAGGAATTTGCCAGATACGAATATCATACGATTATTTACATCACTATCTGTGATTGGAGAAAGTTATGGAAACTTAGATGTTCATGCTATTCACAGGTTCAAACGCTAAGTGCTTGGTTGCATAATTCCGCTGTCAGAAAAGATATGGGCAGAGGTGTCTGTTGAGGCTACTTTTAGGACTGTACTCTAAGCAACACCCTCTCAATAGCATCAGAAGGGCACACGCGTACACACACAAACAAAACTGTCTGCTTTCACTTTCACCAATTCCTCTTGCTAAGTAATTGGAAAGGACATAATTAAATTACCACATTCATAGTTTGGAAATAAAAAATATATTTTTGAATGTGCCTATTAAACTGATAGGCCTAGTTGATATTGTGTAAAGGGGTGACATAACTTCATAATTCATTGTAAGAGCACTCCTGTTATGTTGTGTGTGTCACAGATCACGCATATAGCCTGCAGTTATTTTGACCTGCTCAATTTATATTCTCTGGGTACAGAGACCGAGGATAGGTGGCTAGACATAAATAACAGGAAAAAAAGATTTTTATTGTTAATGATTTTGTGGGAGCGGTTGGGTGAACTGGCACAATATCTCTAACTGGTTCTCAGTGTTGGTGTGAACCGGACAACATCATCAGTTGTAAATATCCTGGAAGATCTCAGAACAACCGGTCAATAGCATATTAAATTACAGATTTAAAATGTTGATACTAACAATGCTGCTAGAAGAGTATCGTTTTAATTGGCATGCACAACGACATATGGTTGGATGAAAAATGTGAGCACCCTTCACCATACCTCATCAGTCGAGGGGGGGATGCGGAGCTGCCGATGTGGCATGATAGTGGGAAAAAAAGACAAATTGGGAAGGAGAAAACTAAGAAAAAATAATAAAAGAGAAATGTTTCACCGCTCTCAAAATGGACAGAATTAACTAAATCGAATCATTGCGTTGCCATGTTAACATGGGCTATAAAATATGTAATTTGTGAACTGCCATTTGAAGATTGTTTTAAAAAAAATGCACAATGTGTGTAAGTGGCTAGAGCAGGAGATAATTAAATTAAACTACCATAGTATTGGGAACAAAAAAGAAGTGACAAGTTGTTAATATAAAGCCTATATTATTTTCTTACCAGCCAGGAGGGGTTATAAAACTCACTTCAATCCTGAACTCCCCAGACACTCATACTGTACATGCAGGTGGCTCAAATTCTTCACTTTTTCACAGTTTGTCATCTGTATGCAAACAATGTTATATAAAATTTCACCGTTGATAATTAATTGCCAAACATCTATACTCACAGGCCACTTAATTAGGTACACCTTCCAAGGACTGGGTTGGGCCCCCTTTAGCCTTCGGAACTCCATGAATTCTTAGTGGCATAGATTCAACAAGGTGCTGAAAAGATTCCTCAGAAACAATGGTCCATATTTACATTATTTCATCACCCAGTTGCTACAGATTTATCGGCTGCACATCCAAGATGCTCGATTGCATTGAGATCTGGTGACTGTGGAGGCCATCTGAGTACAGTGAATTCATTAACATGTTCAAGAAACCAGTTTGAGATGATGTGAGCCATTAGAAGATGATCATAAAGGGATGGACAGGGTCAGCAACAATACACAGGTAGGCTGTGCCATTTAAACTATGCTCAATTGTACAAAGGGGCCTAAAGTGTGCCAAGAATATATTCCCCACACTATTACAACACCACCATCCTGAACCGTTGATAAAAGGCAGGATGGATCCATGATGTTTACACCAAATTCTGAACCACCAGCTGAATGTAGCAGCAAATATGAAGACTTATCAGACCAGGCAACATTTTTCCAATGTTTTATTGTCCAATTTTGGTGGGCGAGTACAAAATGTAAACCTCTGCCATCAACAAGGCATTTTTGCCCAGAGAACTGCTGCTCACTGAATATTTTCACTTTTTCTGACCCTTCTCTGTAAACCCTATGGTTGTAAGGGAAGATCCCAGTAGATCAGCTTTTTCTGAAATACTCAAAACACCCCTTCTGGCATTAACAACCATGACACGTTCAATCTTCTTTCCTCCCTATTCTGCTGCTCGGTTTGAACTTAGCAAATCATCTTGAACATGTCTACATGTCTAAATGCATTGACATACTGCAACATGATTGACTGATTAGATAGTTGCATTAATGAGTAGTTGAACAGGTGTACCTAATGAAGTTGCCAGTGAGTGTATTTCTCCGTTATATTATTTATTAATTTAACATTGATTATTGGGTGGTTCTTATGTTATGATACCAGCGATTTAAGCAAATTGTTAAATTATGTTAATAGGCCTTCTAATACATTCATAAAGGAACACTCCACCCCTCAAACACCTCAAAATCGTTTTCCAGAACATATTTCCGATATTAAAGTCACTAAAAACAACTTTCAGTGTATTCTGACATTCCAAAGCAGTTCACAGTAGGTTTATGTTTTTTATGTCAGTGATGTCACTGGCAAAATGTTTCAAACTACAGGGGAGGAGGTCAGTTGACATCACGACCCTGAATGGAGTTGATTGGATAATAAAACTATGTACTTTGTGGGTAAATACTAAGCATTGCATTCTTCCTTAAATAGATACATATCTACACATGAAGAGTTAGAGCAAGATTTTCTACAACAATGGAGAGTGCCAGTGAGGAAATACCTGAAGAGCTGAACAATTTAAACTTCGATCAAGTATTATTGATTGGTAATATCCAACCATACAATTGATCTGGAATACAGTGAGGAAGAAATATGGGAATGGCTCCTACCCAACTTTATCGGTTGAATCTTTCTAGCCGCTGTTTTGCTTACTGTCCAAGGTCGAACTCTCAATTGCAACAGAGACGGAAATGTTTTTGCTTTCAACCATCTCCAGCCAAGAAGATGACTAGATCTGACATGAGCATGGTGTTTTAGAAACATTCTATTAATTATCCCGAAAAACAACTGGACAAACCAGTCAGGCCCAGGCTGTGTAACACTAACAGTTAATCATTGGATTTATTTGTGTAAATACTTTATTTGTGTAAAAATGGTAGGTAAATAAATTATGAAGATTGGCAGAATATTGCTAACCCTTTATGAATGTTAACTAGATAAGTGATTGATCAACTTGGTCAGTAACAATATCTTAAACTGTCCGTTGACAAGACATGAAGTTAGCTAGGTCCTATGGAATGGCAACTACCAATTAGCTTAGCTCCTTGTGGATACTAAATTGTGGAAATATTTGTAAAAATCGCAGGTAAATGAATTATGATGATTGGCAGAATATTGCTAAGCCTCTATGAATGTTAACTAGATAAGTGGTTGATCTCCTTGGTCAGTAATAATATTTTAAATTGTCAGTAGACAAGACATGAAGTGTCCTATTTAATGGCAACAACCGATTAGCTTAGCTGGTTGTGGAAATACTGGTAGAAATGAAAATTTCAAAATAAAAAGATTATTATTAAATCTGTACATACTGAAGACAGCTAGGACATACTGAAGACAGATAGGACATATCATAGCTCTACTCTCAGATTATATTGTGACTTGTAGTTAATGTGCTGTTAGCTAGTAGGCCAAGGGCTAAGCTAGCTACAGTAGCCAGTAGGGGTGGTACTGTTTATGAGAAAACATTCGAACCGTTCGACTGCTGATGTGCACAAACCACTTACTGCCGTTGTGCCCACTTTCAACACCTATGTTAAAACACTTTTCAGAAATGACGAGTGGGATAAGCTTGACAAATGCAACACGTGGCAGCTGATTGGACAAACGTGTTACGTGGGTCTGGCTGCTCTCGAATTTCAAAACACACTCTAATGGTATCTCATTCTGAATACAATCTCATATTTTACCACGCTCCTTGACGGTACAGATCCACTTGTCCGACACGACTGGAGCGTGGTTTTGCGTGGTGTTGCGACGCTACCCTCAATTTGTATGTTGATGGGTGTTCCTCAAGTACAGCTGTGGGCTACAGCCACCATCAGTTTCTCCATTTTTGCTCTCCTCTTTGCTCCACTTCTATTGGATAGTTGCGTCGCGTTCAATGGATTACTTTGCATAAAGTTGGGAATCTCCAGCTTTTTCATTGCGCAACATTTTCTCAAATGCAGCGCCACCTTCCCGGGATGCTTTGCATGCGCGTTGAAGTCACCATAGGATAGAGTGAGGTGCGATGCGACAGAAGTGTAGCATAGACAAGTGGATCCGTACCGTGACGCTCCTGGCGACACATGCCATGACGACTGATGGAGCAGATTACAAAATCAAGAGAGCGTAAATAGTGAAGGGCTAAGAGAAGAGACAGGCTGGAGAACACAACAGAAGGTGTCAAAAGTTTGGAATCAGTTCAAAGTTGTAGTTCTGAAAGTTAAGTTGCACAACTTAAGGTAATGTTTATGTAAAAAAAAGCCTTACAACATTTTCTAATGAATAGGCCTATAGACTCTTTGCCTCCCTCTGAATTCATCATTCAGCTGACTGAATGGACACTTAAAATAATGTTTTCCTTTTCCAAGACCTATTGTACATTCAGGTTTGGGGTACAACAATGGGTGCATGCTTTGCCCCCAACTTTGTTAACCTATTTTTAGGTTTATGGGAGAGGGATTTTGTCTATTTAAACACCTACGATGACAAGATAAAATCGTGGGGGAGGTATATAGATGATATTGTCTTGCTATGGGGTGGTTCTCATGAACTGTTACAGTTTTCTGATCACTTGAACAAAAATGACAGGAATGTAAAACTTTGCATGGAACATTCCAAAACGTCCATTAACTTTTAGATCTAACCATCTCTAATGGTAAAGATGGGAAGCTCCGTACTACTGTATATCGTAGAACAACAGATAGAAACACTATGCTAAAAGTAGATAGCTTCCATCCTAATTGGCTCAGAAATAATATACCTTTCGGCCAGTTCCAACATCTTAAGATGTATTTGTGAAACCAACAGTGAATATGCTAAAGTCATGTCTAACCGTTTTTCACAAAGATGATCACACAGAAATAATACATAATGCTTAAAGGAAAGCACAGTCCATGCCTAGATCAGAGCGAGCTACTCCAGAAAAAGAAAAAACGATCTTCTGAACAAAATCAGACTTGTTTTGTTACAAAATGTAGCTCTTTGGCCAATCCCATAAAGTGATTATACATTCAGATTGGAATCTTATCAAGAGTGAGTGACCCTGTACTTAGAGAAGTGTTTTCTGCACCTCCAAAAATTAGTTTTAAGAGGGCTCTGACACTCCATGATAGGTTAGTACCAAGTCATCTTCCTGCCAAAAAACAGATTACTTGGCTTCACAGACAGTTTAGAGGTACTTACAAATGTGGGTTTTGCAATCGTTGTTCCAACATTAAAGAATACAAACAATTCTGTGATTTTAAGACAAATAAGATGACCTACATAAAAGCATTTATTAGTTGTAACACTACTTTTGTGGTATACAGGTTATCATGTAAATGTGGATGCTTTTATGTAGGTCGGACCATTAGACGTCTCAAAGATAGAGTATCGGAGCACATAAATGCCATTAGAAAAGGCAATTTGGATTATCCTATGGCAAAACACTTCCAAAATGTCCACATCAGTAATCCAGAAAGCCTAATGGTTGAGGATTTAGAAACAATCAAAAAGAATATTCGGGGTGGCAATCAAATTTACTTTAAATGTATTTGTTTGGGCTTAACTCACAATGTAGCCACCTAGTGGACACTGTATGTGGATATTCATGATCTTTTGTTTCTTTTTGCATATGGACATTTACAGGCAGCCACCTAGTGGATTTTTTTGGCATGCTTCATGTGGTTATTTAACATGTCACTCAGGTGTCTCTAATTAGCGCATACAAAAAAAGGAGGAACTGTTTGTCTGGGAAGCATTGTCTGGGTTGTTTGTGCCACTACGCATGGGTTGCTTCTTCCCATGTCTTTTAATTTTCTACTATGAAATAGCCAATAATAATAAAGGCTTTTTATAATTTTAGGAAGAGTGACTTGGATTTCCTTTTTTCTAAATTTCATTGAAGTCCCAACCCCAAAGAGCACCTTCAAACTTCTGACTGAACTCCCTAAGCACCCTGGACCCTTTTTGTCTTTCTAATGTTTATGTATGTTTAACGTATGCCTTAGTTTGAGGTCTAATTGCATTTCAGAAAATGTTTTCTTTAAAAACAATGTAATATGGCACTTAATGGCACTTAATATGTTTTGTTTTTTGAGAGTTGATATTTTAAGCAATGTAGGCAATAAATATGTTGCTTTTTCCAAAAATGTAACCAAACTATTGTATATTATTGCTCTTCAATAAAACAAAAGTATTTCTTATCGGATTACTCAATTAATCGATGGAATAATCGGTAGAATTATCGATTACTAAAATAATCAATAGCTGCAGCTTTACTCAAAATTTTTCTTAGGTGCATCATGTTTCCACTCCTTGAGCTGTTTCCACAACCTGATTGGTCCACCTGTGGTAAATCCAGTTGATTGGACATGACTTGGAAAGGCACACACCTGTCTGCATATGGTCCGACAGTTAACAGTGCATGTCAGGACACAAAACAAAGCAAGAGGAAACCAGGCAGCACTCATCACCTGGCCAATACCATCCCTACAGTGAAGCATGGGGGTGGCAGCATCATGCTGTGGGCATGTTTTTCAGGAGCAGGAACTGGGAGACTAGTCAGGATTGAGGGTAAGATGAATGCAGCAATGTACAGATACTTCCTTGCTGAAAACATGCTCCAGAGCACTCTGGACCTCAGACTGGAGTGAAGGTTCATCTTCCAACAGGACAATGACCCTAAGCACCAGACTTGAACCCGATTGAACATCTCTGAAAAGATCTGAATGGCTGTGCACTGATGCTCCCCATCCCACCTGATGGAGCCTGAGAGGTCCTGCAAAGAAGAATGGAAGAAAATGCCCAAAAATAAGTGTGCCAGGATTGTAGCATCCTAGTCAAAAAGACTTGAGGCTGTAATTGCTGCCAAATGCGCTTTAACAAAGTTTTGAGCAAAGGCTGTGAATACTTTTGTACATTTTTGTTTATTATTTTTAATAAATTTGCTAAGATTTCACATATACTTTCAAACTGTCATTATGGGGTATTCTTTGTAGAATTTTGAGTGAAATAATGAATTTTATCCATTTCAGAATATGGGTGTAACATCACAAAATGTGGAAAAAGTGAAGCGCTGTGAATACTTTCCGGATGCACTGTAAATTGAAATAAAGGTTGCTCTCATGGAGAACCACAGCTGCCTCCTTCCTACAATTAAAATTTGACAGTGACAATGTCTTTATTTTTCAGTTCTGCATATGAAAGTAGCCACAGATTACGCTGGAAATAAGGAGACAGAGAAAGAGATGAAGGCTGCTGTGACGGTGGTGGTAGGGACCAGGGCAGAAACTATGACAGGTGCAGCTATGCAATTCTGCACCATTTTATTCCATAAACTACTGACAACATTTCGTCATAATTCTCAATTAAAATACTGTAATTCAGAGCCATTATTTGCCGAAAATGATAACTGGTCAAAATAAAAAAGATGCAGTATTGTCATACCTAAAATAATGCAAAGAAAATAAGTTAATATTCATTTTTAAACAACACAATATTAATGTGTTAACATAGGAAGAGTTCAGAAATCAATATTGGTGGAATAAAAAGTGTATAATAATAACTGGCTTTCATGTATGTTGTCATGCTCTCCACCAGTCTTTCACTTTGATGTTGGGTGATTTTATGCCACTCCTTGCACAAAAATTAAAGCAGCTTGGCTGCATAAGATGGCTTGTGAACATCCATCCTTCTTCTTGATCACATTCCCGAGGCTTTTGGGTTGACTTAAGCAACATTTCCAGTGGTCTCTTACATTTTTCCAGAGCTGTACATATATTTTTGGGGATTTTTAAAAATACACAAAATACTGTTTTACAGCGTTTAGAAGCTGGTCACATGAAAGTGAAAGTATTTCCATTGTCATGGCCATTTTTCATTACCGTCCGACCCTGTCAGGATATCCATTACAGACTCATGACAGTTTTTAAGACAGTGACGTCTGAGTGATTGGCGATCACACACATTCAGAAGTGGTTTTCGGCCTTGCCCTTTACGAACTGAGATTTGACCGAATTCCATGATTCTTTTAATTACACTGTAGAAGGTGAAATGCCCAAAATCCTACCGATTTGTCTTTGGGGAATGTTGTTCTCAAAGTGTTGGATTATTCACTGATGCATCTGTTGGCAGATTGGCAAACCTCAACCCATCTTTGCTCTTGAAGGACTGGGCATTTTTTGGAGGCTCCTTATTAATTTCAAAATAACGATTACCTTAAAAGACCTATGAGTTTGAATAGGTAAAACATCAAATACCTTTTCTTTTTACGTTTTTTGTTGTCAAAATTCATCCCAAAGTTTTCGAAATTGGGCTGTAATTGCTGCCAAATGCGCTTTAACAAAGTTTTGAGCAGAGGCTGTGAATACTTATGTACATTTTTGTTTATTATTTTTAATAAATTTGCTAAGATTTCACATATACTTTCAAACTGTCATTATGGGGTATTCTTTGTAGAATTTTGAGTGAAATAATGAATTTTATCCATTTCAGAATATGGGTGTAACATCACAAAATGTGGAAAAAGTGAAGCGCTGTGAATACTTTCCGGATGCACTGTAAATTGAAATAAAGGTTGCTCTCATGGAGAACCACAGCTGCCTCCTTCCTACAATTAAATTTTGACAGTGACAATGTCTTTATTTTTCAGTTCTGCATATGAAAGTAGCCACAGATTACGCTGGAAATAAGGAGACAGAGAAAGAGATGAAGGCTGCTGTGACGGTGGTGGTAGGAACCAGGGCAGAGACTATGACAGGTGCAGCTATGCAATTCTGCACCATTTTATTCCATAAACTACTGACAACATTTCTTCATAATTCTCAATTAAAATACTGTAATTCAGAGCCATTATTTGCCGAAAATGATAACTGGTCAAAATAAAAAAGATGCAGTATTGTCATACCTAAAATAATGCAAAGAAAATAAGTTAATATTCATTTTTAAACAACACAATATTAATGTGTTAACATAGGAAGTTTTCAGAAATCAATATTGGTGGAATAAAAAGTGTATAATAATAACTGGCTTTCATGTATGTTGTCATGCTCTCCACCAGTCTTTCACTTTGATGTTGGGTGATTTTATGCCACTCCTTGCACAAAAATTAAAGCAGCTTGGCTGCATAAGATGGCTTGTGAACATCCATCCTTCTTCTTGATCACATTCCCGAGGCTTTTGGGTTGACTTAAGAACGTTTTTTGTTGTCAAAATTCATCCCAAAGTTTTCGAAATTGGGTTTCTATGTTATTTTTGCCAAAAGTAATATAAATATCTTAGTAACTGCCCTGTGAGTTGACCCGAGAGTCTTCACATAGCTTCAGCAAGGACTGGTGATGGGAGGTTTGACTGTTTTTATGAACTCTAGTTTTTCTGAGAAATTAAATAAAAAATTACATCATGGGCACCTAATCATCTTCATATTCTAATTGTCTCATTTATCCCCTCTCCTCCTCCATATCAACAAAGATTGAAGCTCCTAAATGGTATTTTTTTTAAAGAATTGTGATTTTTTCTGATTTTGCTCTCTTCCCAATTCCCTCTCTATTCCTGCGACCATTGTAGCTTCTAAATGTTTTCAACAATAATAATGTATCATACATCACCTTCGATAAGAGGTTTCCAGACAATCCTGAACATGTCAAGCAACATGTGTTGTTTGACTCGTAGAAAAGGGGTTCAAAAGCCAACTACCCACTATCAACTTCCTACAAGACTTTCAGGGACAAGAAGCGTGTAGGCAAGATCATTGTTGACCACTCCCAGCCAAGTCACCAATGGGTTGAAAAATCCTCTTCTGGGAAGTGAAGTACAGAACATGTCAATCATGGCTAAAAGATGATGCCAGTGAACACAAACCCGTCTGCAAATGGCCATATGTCCCAGAGAGACGAATAAGACCCACCACATCAAATCACACTCAAATAAGTATCACTGCTAAAAGTCAATAATCATTAGCTGAATGAAAGAAATCCCAGAAGTAGCTTTACTACTCTATAGAATGAAGACAAATCTTTTTCATGTTCTATTGATCTTCTTTTATCATGCTCTAAAAGGCCCATACTACAGCCATCGTGTGGTTCTGAATCTAGTCTCCAGCCTATCAAAATCGTTGTCAATTGTCTATGTCTCAAGTGTTTGAACATAGACCATTGACAACCCATCAATTAGTCAGTGAGTGACAAATGCTGAGCAAACATCGAAAGCCTTTCCCAAGAACCTGACAACCCCATGGCAACCTGCCCAGTCAACTCATATAACGTCAAACATCTACTAGTGGCTGCTATTGATGTGATCATATCAGTGTGACTGTTTTTAGATGCAGGCCTATAACTCAAAACAGCATGGGACTATTTTTTATGTAAACTGATAAGTAAAAGAACATACAGATATTTTTGTTTCACACACAGACTTAATTGTTTCAAAAACTGATTTAGCAAACCCAAATATGTGTTTCTGAAGAAAAAAGATATTTGTAGCTGAAAAGACAAAAATCTTATGGATTCAAAATTAGGCCTATTTAGAGACGCATCAGTTTTACAGTGATTTCATCTTCTTAATTGAGCGCAGAGCATCAGAGTTATTTGTTCAAGCAGCATAAAAGCATTGTCCAGCATTGTAAGGACAGAGTGGTATGAACTTGCATTATCCACAATGTGTTATGGTCTTTCACATGCTCTCATTCTTTGTTTGACAATGCAGGGCCCAAAGTTCACATTTTTCCATAACAAGCTAGCAACATCAGTGCATGGAAAAATCTACAGTGAGAAGCATTCATAAAAGCAAGATCAGATTTCAGCAGCAAGACAGCTTCATTTCCACATGCAGATGAAAGAAAATTTGAAACTATTTTGACAGGAACATAAATAAATAATTAAAATCTAATGAACTATTTTGGTTCATTTCAGGTACCCTGTAATATTCTAAATCAAATAATGTTTATAGAAGTTGGGAAACACTGATGAAAAATGTTTATTGCCTAGTGATCATTCAGTTGATGTGAATAAAATACATTTAGAACATTACTGTGCATCGGGTTCCACGTGGCATAGTGGGCTAAAATGCTGCATTGCAGGCAGGGTTGGGTAAGTTACTTATTAAATGTAATCCCTTACAGTTACAAGTTACCCATCCACAATTGTAATCAGTAATGTAGCTTTTGGATTACCCACACTCAGTAACGTAATCTGATCACTTTCCATTACTTTTAGATTACTTTTAAAGTTTATAACCAGTTGAATGGCATAGCAAGACATTTGTTTACATATCCAGGGGGCTTTACATTCTCCCTTCACAAGACCACCGAACTGTATTGATGCTACATAAAGACTATGTTCACAGCCCAAGCATCATATCTTCATTGTTGGACAATAACTGAACACTGATAAACAAAGTGACCTTATTACAATGAGCTGTGTACCTTCAGCCAGAAGAGGACTGGCCACCCCCTTGAGTCTGGCCTCTCTCTAGGTTTCTTCCCACCTACTAGAGAGTTTTTCCTAGCCACTGTGCATCAATTGTGTTGCTTGCTTCTGGGGGTCTTGGGCTGGGTGTCTGTCAAAGTACTTTGTGACAACTGCTGTTGTAAAAAGGGCTTTATAAATAAATTTGATTGATTGATACATAACCTGGTGTAACACTAAATCAAAAAGCAAATTTTGTGGCCCCCAAAAATATGTTGCATAAGGACATAGAGTAGCATATGGAGCGATATATCTGTGAAATGTTTAACTGTACATATTCTTAGGATCGTAGGAAAATCCATATGAAAATTGTTATCACTGTAAGAAAAGTCAAGAGTAAAACATGAAACGTTCAAGTGAAATTAAATCTGTGAACGTACAAAGATCATGTTACAACTTCCAATTAACATTGATTAGTTAAATTCTTAAATCACGTCTACATTTACTTGCTAGCAGATTCTTTTTTCTACGTACAGACCTTAGACAGTACTGTTGCAGCTGTGAAAAAAACAAACTGAACGTAGCTAGTGGAATCCAAAGCTAGCAACAATAAGGACACTTAGCCAAATGCTCTACACTAGCTCCCTTTTTCTTTTCAAAATAAAGGTCCACAGCTTGTTTTAAGTCAGCATCCGATGACAATAGATGCTGTATGATGGGCTTAAGTCTTAAATGTATGATTTATGTAAGAATGTAGGGACAGCAATAGCTTTGACGTCTGAGCTGCAAAATATAAAAAAGTGATTTAGGTTAGACCTATGCCTTTATCTAAAAACGAAATACTATGGTACTTAAAAGGTACAATATGTAGTTTTCCAAAACAATAACAAAAGACATACTTTGCATTAAAAAAGCAAACATCACTATACCTATATTATACATATTTTTAGTTGTGTACTTACATTATCCTAAATGTTTCCACCAACTTTCAAACCCAGAGAAAGTTGTAATATAATTCGAAGACACAGGACGTTTCATTTTGTCTTCCGTCACTGGCGTCATATAACCTTTGACTGCTCTAGTTGCTCTAAGTTCCAGGCAACCGCCAAACATAACGTGAATAAAGTTATAATATTTTTAACAATACATTACTTTGTCAGTGAACATTATTTCTGCCGGAGATGCTAGATTGGAAGGTTGTCATTGACGACGATAACAAAACCCATGATCCCACACTACTTCCCGACATCATCCAAGTACATCTTTTGCTATTGTTTTGATTGAGAGTGCCAAAAACGACATATTGTACGTTTAATGACATTGTCTGTCTAAAATGCAATTGTGTTTGTTGTTTCTATCCTAACCCTGCTATGCAGTAATTTGACTGCCACCAATGTGGCATTCTGTTTACAATGGCTGTTAACATCAAAGTTGCGGGTTCGATTCCCACGATGGATCTATATACAAAAGTATGAATACTAAAACAATGAAATGTAATCAATATGCTGGTAAATTAAGTAATTCTATGCAATCATGATTAGATTAGTGCCAATCAAAAGCCTTCAAAGCTATTTATCCTCTGCTGATAAATATTGCTTCCTCTTAGGAGGACAGTGAATATAGCAAAATAATTTACTCAACTTTTGCCGCAAAAGAGGGGCCTAATTGTGGTCATTGGTGGTATTTCAGAAAGCAGGGCTATCAAACTCTGAGTTGAAACCACAACTCTTGGTTGACTGAATATGAGCTGTCAAACTTAGAGTTGACGGTTTCAGTACAGGTAGTAAACATTTGTTCAATCAACTCTGAGTCTAAACAACCCTGAGTTGAGCACTAGCATGAGGATATAAAAAGCACTCATCAATGGAACACAGATAACACCACTTATCATGGCAACAGGAGTAAAAAAAACTTAAACTGCCTATTTCTCCCCAGAGGAATTAGAAATATTAATAAATGCTTATGCTGAAAATGATCCAACAGTTAAGAAGGAAAGCAACACCACAGCAGCAGCAAAAGATTGTCTTTGTGTGACACTGGTGTCGTGAAGGGGTCAAATAGAAATGATTGTAGCATATTGTATCTCTGACTGCTCGCCCATCTTGTGTGTCAGCGGGGTGCCCCAGATCATTATCTAGATCATTGACAGCTCTGAACTTTGATAACAATATGAGTGCCATCTATGCAGCCAATCACACCTTCAAAACTGAATACCAAAAAGTCTCAAGTCTCAAAACTGAATACCAAATAAATTATTGCTTTGACTGACACATGCAATTCTGTGGAATTATTATTTGATGGCTCTTGTCGGTTTGTGACTTGGAAGCAGCAAAAAACTGTACAGTAAATTTTTCAGTGCAAGGGTCACATTTCTGACAGCCCAATAGATGGTTGCCTTGGAGATATTCTCAGCGTCACCAATGTTATAAAAAAACTCCTGTTGGCAAAAAACTAAATGTGTCACAAATGGATGGGACCTGCCACAGGTTGGGTTGGCACCACCTGTGGTCAGCCATGGACTTTAACTATATATTCCATTTCACTTATATTGTCTTGTCTATGTGATTGCACCTTAATTACATCATCTGTCACTTGTTTTCTAATCAGTGTTCATTATCTGTATGTAGCCCTCTGCCTAATTGTTAGTGTGCACCATTATTTTCCTGTACCTGTGTGTTGTTTAGTGGAGCTGTCTACTCGAAGCATTCATTCCTATTCATGCCGATATCACGTTAACTATCGTAGGGAATGTATGTGTATATTTAGTACAAGTTTGGGAGTATTGCTGATTCGTGTTTGAGCCACGTTATGCACTGTACACAACTGACTTCAGGTATATGTGCTATATGTGACTTGAGTCAGATCTCCGGACTACACCTGGTATTTTACAATGGAAATAAATATTATTAGTGAAGCTCCTACATTCTGCCTTCTGCTTACATAAACACTGTTACAAAATGCAACACAAATATTTTTTTCCGAACTGAGACCATGTCCTTGTTGAGTCATGTAAACGATGTGAGGGCTGAGAATATTGTTCAGATAAATTATAGATGGTGCAGAAACAATGTAATGGTCAAATTTCATCAGGGAATGATAAAACATTCAATCGGTTTCTGGTCAACCCAACAGAGATTTCTGCAGAGTATGTTGACAAAAAACAGCCTCAGTTTCAGTTACAGAGTAGGACAAACTCAGGGTTAGTTGAATAAAACCTGCTAACAATAGTGTGTTCAAGTGAAATTAAATCTGTGAACGTACAAAGATCATGTTACAACTTCCAATTAACATTGATTAGTTAAATTCTTAAATCACGTCTACATTTACTTGCTAGCAGATTCTTTTTTCTACGTACAGACCTTAGACAGTAGTTGAATAAAACCTGCTAACAATAGTGTGTTGTCATGGTAAATGACTCAGAGTAACGATCAACTGGTGATTTGAAACTGTAAACCCAGAGTTTCTATCTCTGAGTTTTCAATTAACCCGTTTTCTGAAATACCCACCATACAGAAATCTAATATATGGCCATACATGGTCTGATATCTGCCATCAACAAGGCATTTTTGCCCAGAGAACTGCTGCTCACTAGATATTTTCTTTTTTTCAGACCATTTTATGTAAATCCAACAGTTGGTTGTGTGGGAAAATCCTGGTAGATCAGCCCTTCTGAAATCATAAAACCAGCCCGTTTGGCACCAACAACCCTGCAACATTCAAAGACAGTTCTTCCCCATTCTGATGTTTGGTTTGAACTTCAGCAGATCATCTTGATCATGTCTACATGCCTAAATGCATTAACTTGCTGCCATGTGGTTGGCTGATTAGATATTTGCATTAACAAGCAGTTCAACAGGTGTACCTAATAATTAAGTGGCCGGTGTGTGTATAAAATCTGCTATCCACACAGTAAATCTTACTCACTCTTCCACCCTGACAAACACGAAATGCTGATCACAGTTCCTTAAATTGTTAAAAAAAAAACAGTTATCATATAATGCACTTTCACAATTTATTTTCAAGTCTCCACATTGCGCACATAGAATTTAGTCAGAAAAAGAAATTATGATACATAGTCAAGTAAAGTATCCATGGATTACATAAATTGTAAAAGAAAAATTTATTTCAAAACAAGTAACCAAATCATCATGTGCACACTGTATTGTTGTTTATATTATTTTGATTCTGTATTTCATTGGTGTGTAATTCATGTGTAACTTTATTGTCTTCTGCACTTCAGTGCTTTTATCTTTTGTCCAGGTCACCATTTCAAATGAGAAGCTGTTCTCAATGTGCTTACCTGGTTAAATAAAGTTTAAATAAAACAATTTAATGTGGAAATCCTTTAAGACTTTTACCAATATAAGCAGCTGTGTGAATTCACTAGGCTTCCTGATTATGACACCACTCATGTACACTGCATGCTAATTCATGTTATACACCTCCCCTTTCTTCACCTACCTATATATAAGTCGATTACATATATACCAGAGCAAAATATCAAGGAAGGACATTTAGCGAATATGGAATATTTCTCGAGTAACAGTTTTTATAATTCAGAAAATATAGCAGATCTAGCACATCAGACAGCAATAAACAGTGTCTGCAACAAGCATCTGCATGGCTTATTAAAATTAAAGTGCAGCATAAAGCGTTTATTACTTGTTTTGAATACAGGATGAAGCCCAAAACCTGTCCCAAATACAGTACTTCTTAAATCAACTGCCAATATGCTCCCATTGTGTATATAAAAACAGGGTTTTAACTTGAAAAGGTGCATGATAACTCCTTCCGAGTTTACCCAATTAAGGCTGTTCAAAATGTTTGTTAGATTAGCACTCTTTCCTGGCTGTTTCATCTACATTGTTTTGTTGGTAAGATGAGACTGTCAATATGTTGGAGTGTGATATTGTAATTCAGAATTGTAAAACTATACTTGAACAAGACAAAAATATTAAACCATGAACATAACATGTACGTTTATAGATCTAATTTCACTTGTACGTTTCATGTTTTACGCTTGGCTTTTCTTACGATGATAACAGTTTTCATATGGATTTTCCTATGATCCTAAGAATATGTACGGTTAAACTTTTGACAGGTACAGTGGGTACGGAAAGTATTCAGACCCCTTTTAAATTTTCACTCTTTGTTTCATTGCAGCCATTTGATAAAATCAAAAAAGTTCATTTTATTTCTCATGAATGTACACTCAGCACCCCATCTTGACAGAAAAAAACAGAAATGTAGAAATTTGTGCAAATTTATTAAAAAAGAAAAACTGAAATATCACATGGTCATAAGTATTCAGACCCATTGCTGTGACACTCATATTTAACTCACATGCTGTCCATTTCTTCTGATCCTGCTTGAGATGGTTCTACTCCTTCATTGGAGTCCTGCTGTATTTAATTACACTGATTGGACTTGATTAGGCACACACCTGTCTATATAAGACCTTACACCTCACAGAGTGCATGTCCAAGCAAATGAGAAACATGAGGTCGAAGGAACTACCTGAGGAGCTCAGAGACAGAATTGTGGCAAAGCACAGATGTGGCCAAGGTTACAACATAATTTCTGCAGCACTCAAGTTTCTTAAGAGCACAGTGGCCTCCATAATCTTCAAATGGAAGAAGTGTGGGATAACCAGAACTCTTCCTAGACCTGGCCATCCAGCCAAACTTAGCAATCGTGAGAGAAGAGCTTTGGTGAGAGAGGCAAAGAAGAACCCAAGGATCACGGTTGCTGAACTCCAGAGATGCAGTAGGGAGATGGGAGAAAGTTCCACAAAGTGAACTATCACTGCAGCCCCCTACCAGTCAGGGCTATATGGCAGAGTGCTCCGACGGAAGCCTCTCCTCAGTGCAAGAGATATGAAAGCCTGCATAGAGTTTGCCAAAAAACACATGAAGGACTCCCAGACTATGAGAAATAAGATTCTCTGGTCTGATGAGACCAAGGTTGAACTTTTTGGCATTTATCCTAAGTGGTATGTGTGGAGAAAACAAGGCACTGCTCATCACCTGCCCAATACAATCCCAACAGTGAAACAAGGTGGTGGCAGCATCATGTTATGGGGCTGTTTTTCAGCTGCAGGGACAGGACGACTGGTTGCAATTGAATGAAAGATGAATGCAGCCAAGTACAGAGATATCCTGGAAGAAAACCTCATCCAGAGTGCTCAGGACCTCGACTGGGCCAAAGGTTCACCTTCCAACAAGACAATGACCCTAAGCACACAGCTAAAATAACGAAGGAGTGGCTTCAGGAACAACTCTGTGAACATTCTTGACTGGCCCATCCAGAGCCCTGACCTAAACCCAATTGAGCATCTTTGGAGAAACCTGAAAATGGCTGTCCACCAACGTTCACCATCCAACCTGACGGAACTGGAGAGGATCTGCAAAGAAGAATGGCAGAGGATCCCCAAATCCATGTAAAAAACTTGTTGCATCATTCCCAAGAAGACTCATGGCTGTACTAGCTCAAAAGGGTGCATCTACTCAATACTGAGCAAAGGGTCTGAATACTTATGACCATGTGATATTTAAGTTTTTCTTTTTTAATAAATTAGCAAATATTGCTACATTTCAGTTTTTTTCTGTCAAGATGGGGTGCTGAGTGTACATTCATGAGAAATAAAATGAACTTTTTTGATTCTATGAAATGGTTGCAATGACACAAAGAGTGAAAAATATAAAGGTGTCTGAATAGTTTCCGTACCCACTGTATATCGCTCCATAGTAGCACTCCAAAATAAATAGGTCACCACAATTTTTGTCAACAATGGCATTATAGGTGGACTGATGGCAAGTGGTAGTGTACCAAAAAGGAAAAGATACACTAACCTAAACGATTATTAGGAACACCCGTTCAATTTCTCCTTAATGCAATTATCTACTCAACCAATCACATGGCAGTTGCTTCAATGCATTTAGGGGTGTGGTCCTGGTCAAGACAATCTCCTGAACTCCAAACTGAATGTCAGAATGGGAAAGAAAGGTGATTTAAGCAATTTTGAGTGTGGCATGGTTGTTGGTGCTAGACAATCTGCTCAGTTACTGGGATTTTCACCCACAACCATTTCTAGGGTTTACAAAGAATGGTGTGAAAAGGCAAAAACATCCAGTATGCGGCAGTCCTGTGGGTGAAAATGCCTTGTTGATGCTAGAGGTCAGAGGAGTATATGCCAACTGCTTCAAGCTGATAGAAGGGCAACTTTGACTGAAATAACCACTCGTTACAACCGAGGTATGCAGCAACGCATTTGTGAAGCCACAACATGCACAACCTTGAGGGGGATGGGCTACAACAGCAGAAGACCCCACCGGGTACCACTCATCTCCACTACAAATTTGAAAAAGAGGCTACAATTTTTCAAAAGCACACCAAAATTGGACAGTTGAAGACTGGAAAAATGTTGCCTGGTCTGATGAGTCTAGATTTCTGTTGAGACATTCAGATGGTAGAGTCAGAATTTGGCATATACAGAATGAGAACATGGATCCATCATGCCTTCTTACCACTGTGCAGGCTGGTGGTGGTGGTGTAATGGTGTGGGGGATGTTTTCTTGGCACACTTTAGGCCCCTTAGTGCCAATTGGGCATCGTTTAAATGCCATGGCCTACCTGAGCATTGTTTCTGACCATGTCCATCCCTTTATGGCCACCATGTACCCATCCTCTGACGGCTACTTCCAGCAGGATAATGCAACAAAGCTTCAATCATTTCAAATTGGTTTCTTGAACATGACAATGAGTTCACTGTACTAAAATGGCCCCCACAGTCACCAGATCTCAACCAAATAGAGCATCTTTAAGATGCTATCCTATCAATATGGGCCAACATTTCTAAAGTATGCTTTCAGCACCTTGTTGAATCAATGACACGTAGAATTAAGGCTGTTCTGAAGGCCAAAGGGGGTGAAACACAGTATTAGTATGGTGTTCCTAATAATCCTTTAGGTGAGTGTATAGTGGGACTAAGAATAGCAGTATAAAAATTATGTACAATATTATGTACTCATTTTTTATTATAGTTTGACAAATGCATATAGCACATGTTGTTAAATTACCACTAAAAACTACCGTTTGGGAACCATGAACCAATTATGTAATTAATTCATCATGGTGACTTGATGACAGAAATATAACTTAACAGAATATAAGTACCGGTAGCTATATATTATTTCCAGTGCTTGACTTAGGATCTTATAAGTGCAGGAACTGTCATTTTATAATTCACGTATTAGACTATGTTGATAAAAAATACATGGGTTGAAGGCTTTTTCTATTAAAGAAACCTATAAAATATAAGTAGAATACAGTTAAGGCCTATACACTTACACGGTTTAATGCATAACAAAAGTCAAGGTTGATAGTTCATTAAATGTTAGCACAGTCGATAAATATCTAGCAAGCTACAAACCATAAAAACACTGTTATGGTAGACTTGTGATACTTGATACTGCCCACACAATTTTAAGCATGTGTAATTGCGCATCACTGAGCTGATGTCACATTTGCCATATTCTAGTCAAGACCGAGACCAAAGCCAATAAAGTAAGTTTGTAAGTTAGAGTTAATTGCTTTGCTTAGGGGCAAATTTACAATTTTTCCTAATTAGCCTGGAGATTTTCAGTTACTGGTCCAATATAGTGTGAAACTGTCATACATTTGGAAGGACAAAGAACACTTCCTGGAATTCTACACACTGGGACATAGTTACTCAGCTCAACTGACCAAATATACCGGTAAGGCATTCAGATAACAAAACATGAAGTTTAATTCACAAACATGGACTTTCTGTAGCTCAGACTCACTTTGCTGAATTAAAACAAGTCCAATAATACTAAGACTGTCAGTCTGAATAATAAAAAGAATAAGACAGATCAAAGTCTGATATTCCTTATTCCATCTGTAATGGTGGTGGTCATACCAGATACTGAAAGCAAAGGTTCACATCATTTTGCAAATCACAAATATGTAATAATGGATCATTTTCCTCAATAAATAAATGACAAAGTAAAATGTTTTTGTCTCATTTGTTTAATTTGGTTCTCTTTATCTACTTTTAGGACTTCTGTCTAAATCTGATGATGTTTAGGTCATTTATGCCAAGCTGTTCTCAATGCGATATGTAAAGAAATGTGTACACGTGTATGTTTGTTTCCAGGGTCAAGAAAATGTAAATAAACATACAAAAGTAAGTTTACCTTAATCTTATCCTCACTTTACCCTAACCTTGACTTCACTAACCTAACATGTTATACCTGAACTAAACGTTCCCCAAGTACTTTAAATTAGTGCTGCACAGTTAATCAAATTTTAATCATGATCACAATTTTGGCTTCCCACAATCAAATTTGTGTGATCGAGTGATCTCTAGAGTGTCAAGCGAATTATCTAACCTAAATCCTCTCTGTGGGTTAGACACAGCCGGAGCTATTGCGCCTCAAAGTCAGTCATGTTTTTAGACAGTTGGTTTGTTTTACTAAACACATTACAGAAAGGAAGTAAGAAGCAGAAATGACAAAAAAACAACTCTGCAATGATGTAGGACATCATACTGCAAAACACCAACAATTTCTGGAAGTGAAAAATAGCTGGGATTTCAAAAACATATAGAAATATAGTGAGAAATGGGTGCAGCATTTTGATATTCACTTGTTTGTATGTCCCCCAAACATTGGTCCAGGCCCTGGGGGCTTGACAATAAGCATTGAAAAGCCTTAATCATCATGGTTTACATGCTTTTGCACATAGAAAACTAAATATACATATACATTTTTTTTATGTACATATTTAAACATTAGCAGGAATGCAGCACAATATGGATGTGAAAGCAGCTATAATTAGCTTACTGTATGTGACAATAAAATTTGTTTTGGTTAAAATCAACAAATAATCTTGATAATTAATCATAATCTCATTATTGATCAAAATAATGGTGATTTTCATTTTGGCCATAATCTTGCAGCCCTACTTTAAATTGTAACCGATTGGTCTATTCTTGGAAGTGATTCAATACATACGAAAACTCACATTTAAGTGGCTATATCGTAAGTCTATCTATTTAATGCAGCAACATTTTTATTACTTACGGTAACCCACATATTGCCATGAAAATGTGTTGTTTATGCAGAAATAAAGGAAATTCTAAAGAGTTCACAAAGTTTTGAGCACCAATTTATCTTGATGTAACAGATATGGGGATAACACACAAGAAGGCATACAGTGCATTCAGAAAGTATTCGCAGCGCTTCACTTTTTCCACATTTTGTTATGTTACACTCTTATTCCAAAATGTATTAAATTCATTATTTCCCAAAAAATTCTCGAAACAATACACCATAATGACAAAGGGAAAGAAGTGTGTATGAAATCTTAGCAATTTTATTAAAAATAAAAAACAAAAAAAGCACATGTACATAAGTATTCACAGCCTTTGCCATCACACTCAAAATTGAGCTCAGATGCATCCAGTTTCCACTGATTATCCTTGAGATGTTTCCACACCTGATTGGTCCACTTGTGATAAAATCAGTTGATTGGACATGATTTGGAAAGGGACACACCTGTCTATATAAGATCCCACAGTTAACAATGCATGTCAGAGCACAAACCAAGCCATGAAGTCCAAGGAATGGTCTGTAGACCTCTAAGACAGGATTGTATGGAGGCACAGATCTGGGGAAGGGTACAAAAAAATATCTGCAGTATTGATGGACCCAATGAGCACAGTTGCCTCCATCATCCGTAAATGGAAGAAATTTGTTAGCACCAGGACTCTTCTTATAGCTGGCTACCCGGCCAAACTGAGCGATCGGGGGGGATATGGCCTTAGTCAGGGGGGTGAACAAGAATCCGATTGTCACTCTGGCAGAGCTCCAGCGTTTCTCTGTGGAGAGAGGATAACCTTCCAGAAGAACAACAAACTCTGCAGCCCTCCACCAATCAGGCCTGTAGGGTAGAGTGGCCAGACAGAAGCCACTCCTCAATAAAAGGCACATGAGAGCCTGCCTGGAGTTTGCCAAAAGGCACCTGAAGAACTCCCAGGCCATGAGAAACAAAATTCTCTGGTCTGATGAAACAAAGATTGAATTCTATGGCCTGAATGGCAAGCATCATGTCTGGAGGTAAACAAGCACTGCTCATCACCTGACCAATACCATCCTTACAGTGAAACATGGTGGTGGCAGCATCATACTGTGAGTATGTTTTTCAGCAGCAGGAACTGGGAGACTAGTCTGGATCAAGGAAAGATGAATGCAGCAATGTACAGAGACATCCTTGTTGAAAACCTGCTCCAGAGCACTCTGGACCTCAGACTGGGGCAAAGGTTCATCTTCCAACAAGACAACAACCCTAACCACACAGCCAAGAAGAAATCTGAAAATGGCTGTGCATCAATGCTCTCCATTCAACCTGATGGAGCTTTGAAACTGCCCAAAAATAGGTGTGCCATGCTTGTAGCATCATACTCTAAAAGACTTGAGGCTGTAATTGCTGCCAAAGGTGCTTCAACAAAGTATTGAATAGAAGCTGGGAATACTTATGTAATTAAAAACCTTTTTTAATTTTTAATAAATTTGTTAAGATTTTAAACACATCTTTCACATTCTCATTATGGGGTATGGTTTGTAGATTTTTTAGGGAAACAATTAATTTAATCCATTTCGTAATAAGGGTGGAAAAAGTGAAGCGCTGTGAATACATTCCGGATGTACTATATATGTCATGGCTGCAAATCTTTCCACAACTGAGTCCACATGTGAGAATGTAGCCAACACATAGATTCATTCAGAAGCATAAAATTGTATGAAACAGCGAGAAGGAGTAGAGGGAGAGAGCAGCTCACTGTCTGTCCTAATGACTGTCTCCTGTAACAACAACCCTAATGTCTGCTGATGAGAAACATAGCCAATTATGCTGCCCCTATCTAATCATAGAGGTCAGGGTTCACCTCTGCTCCTCCATTAGTCTTCATTTTTTCACCCATTCGCTGGATGTTGTCTGTGCCATAGGGCTTTATTAGGAGACAAGAACAGCTTAACAGGACACAAGTGCCTTGTATCTCAGACGCTGAGGATTCATTCATTAAATTCCCAGTTTCTACAACACATAAACCCATAAACACGTCCACCACTATCGTGAGAAAAATACTGCATATTTCAAATTAAATATCAAGTACTCACTTAGCTCTTAGATTTTCTGTGAAAAAAAGTGATATGTACAATAAATTTGTAGACACACACAAAAACACACACAGAAACTACAGAGAAATGCGAGCCCTTTCAATGGGACTGTGATGGAATTCCAGCCGCCAGTTTATCGTTTAATGTGATCTTATAAAAGGAGGAGAACAAACAGGCAGAAAGTCAGACATGGACAGACAGACAGACAGACATACAGGCAAGACGTTAAACACATAGAGAGACTGGCAAGAAGGCAAGCAAACACAGTGACATGCAGGCCGATACCCAGACAAGCGGGCGGATAGAAAAACAGGTAATCTCTATGATGAGACAGCTGTTTCAGTGTCTGAGGAACGTATCCTAAAAAGACTCTCAACCTTCTGCAGTTTGTTCCCAATGGACAGAAACAGGTATTATTCTAGGCAGCTCAGTGAGTTAAGGACCACTGTGTGTTTGACTGAAAACCATCCAAGGTGTAGCAGTGCTGCTGGGTAAATATCATCTTTTAGTACAGCAATTCCAGAACAGATCTCCAATATCATGGATTATTTCAAATGCAGAGGTTTGCCAATCAAATTAAAACCTGGGCAAAACAACTCAAAACAGGACTAAATTGTGAATATCAGACTGCTGTCAATATGAATATGCAAACAACTCAACAGAATAGACAAAAAATTACTCCCCATCCCAAAGCCAGGTGTGGGGTTCCACGGGACTGTCTCAGTAGCTGGAGACCGGCTCACACAGGGACTACGCAAGTCAGCTAATCAAACAGTCAACATCAATAGCACAGACTCATCACATTGTGTTCTCACTGCAAATCAGAGGCATAGAGTTTCAGAACAGGTCAAATCCAGGTGAGTTTGTAAGACACAACACCAGCAAAATCTGTGAATGTGTACAATATTGTTGTTTGTGGGTGTGTGCAGTGGTCGGGAGAGACTAGTACCCAGCTGAGCAAACAGTGGTGAGTGTCGGATATCCTCTGGATTAACTCAAGGGACATACACACAAATACCTAAACAAACAGGAGACACTTGAAATGGCGGGAGCCCAGAAAACAGAGAAAAACCCCTATAGAAGAAGGCTTGTCATTACCACAATCCTCCTATTGTCTGATAAACCTAACCTACGAGCAAAAGCTCTAGTGTCCTATACGACTAATGTATGTTAGGTTAGTATGCTGCGGTAGGCTGTGGGCTGAAGTGCTGTTTGTGTACGTGTGTGTGTGTGTTTCGTTTGTGTCTTCTAGTTGTGTGGGAGTGTGTGCTGTGTGCTTAGCTAGACCTAGCTTTGGCTCCAGCTGTGCTGTGTTTTGAGGCAGAAATGAGCGGAGGTGCAAACACACAGCCAGGTGCCCCCAAACCCTGACACCTTTCCATCGGCCCACTTCCTTCCTAGTTAATTAGGAAAGCCAGCGGGGGGGTTGGAGGCAGGAGTCAAGGGCGGGGGGGTGGGGTTGTTTGGTGTGAAACAGCTGTACAGCCCTCTATGATGGTTTTAACACTACGATAGACACCGATAGCTTTCACCAACATTTACAAATCCATTTAAGCTAATTTCTATTATTGTTTCTCTTTACACTGTCAGGTCTCCAGACCACAATCGCGTTTGTGGGTGTGTCATTCAAGATATTTTGAGCTTGGTGCGCTCATAAACCAGCCCAGCCCATTGACTTACAGTGAAGAATTTCATCGTAATTCGTAAATACACATTTCACCTGGGCTGTTAGCAAAGCCCCAGGTGGGATCTCTCGATTTCTTCTTGCGTGCTTCCTTTGGATGTTGTGTGGCATCCGAGAGAGAACCGCAAATTTACACACTACAATTATGTCTCTTCCCGAAGTCGGCTCGAGTGGATTTGGAAAATGTTGCTGAAAGCTATCGGAATCTATCATAGTGTAAAAACCCTCTATTATTGCTAGTCCTGTCAGATGGCGATGTAGGGATATTGTAAACAGAAGTGGGGTAGTAGAAAGATGGGTGAAAGATGTGAGGTTGAAGATTTGAATGGGAAAAGAGGGGAGGGTGAGGTGACACATTGGGGAGTTATAACACACTGAGGACATGATTGGCTAGTAGGGACTTGACTCACCTTCACACTGCTTGCCATCTCCCTTGTAACCTGGCTTGCAGATGCACTTGAAGGATTTGGGCGTGTTCTGACAAAGGGCATCAATGTGACAGTCATCCGTGGCTTCGGAGCATTCATCTGCATCTGGGGAAATGACACGAGGGACTTATCAATGACAAAACGTGGATGACAGATCAACGTTACATGTCCAGCTCTATCAGAGAAAGTACAGTCCTCTGTTGTCAATACGGCTGGCAATCTACCATCCTGCCTGCAACTGCTTGCTTGCTTCTTAAGCTCAGTAGGTGTGGTCCTGGTTGGTCCCTGGATGGAAGATGAATGCTGCAGATGTAGCTACGGGGTGTTGTGTTTGAGGGCCAATAGAAGACACTCTTTTCTCTGGTCTTAAAAATTGCATTATTTCATGGTAGTAGCTGGTTACATTGTCATCTTTCAGATGAGATGCTTAAAATGTTTACAAATTACATTGTCCCCTGTTGCTTACTTACAAGGGCACTTGTAATGCCAGGTTCAACTTCCACTGAGGGCCAGTATGAACATGTATGCAGACACACTTCCATAAGTTGACTTGATAAGAGTGATAAATTACATAAAGATTCAATAAGAAAATGTTCAGCTAAAATGACACTGCATTTCCAGTAAGACTGGGGGTGTTACACCTGATGTTTTGGCTATTAATTGAGCCCTTACCAACATGACCGCCTAATAATCTCTACCTTCATTTGGCTCATTTGTACCCTGTCACCTCCCCCAATTTGACTGGGGTCATTGCTGTAAATTAGAATGTACTATCCATTCTAGGGATAATAAATGTATATATTCAGGCTCCAGGACTAATTGAAGACATCTTGTATATAATAAATCAGCCAGTTAGAGTGACAGTGGATTGAATGTGTGGATGTATAATCCTAGGTAAACAATCTGATAAGAGGACAAAAACAATAATAATTTACATTTCTTAAATACAATTCACGGAAGATAATATTGAACAAGGCCAATTGTTTCCTAGAATCAATCAAGTCATTGTTGGAGAAGCCAGTCACATCTGTGGTTGAATCCAGGGGCCAAGGGCCAGTTAATTACAGTTCACAGACAGATAGAGTTTTGTCTATCCAAATGCTATTATTTTCTCTTTCTCCAGTGATGTCTTGAGCAGCTACAACATATTTTGTCTTCTTGCCCTCCATCATTCAAAGATAGCCCCTGTGTTTATTTCTCTAAGTTGCCTGCTCTGTGCTCCACTGAGGGGTTAAGCCCTGCTGGCTGGCCCCCTGCCCAGCGCAACAAAATACAATAAATAAACAATAAAATGTCATTACAATAAATATTTGTTTTCATCGAGATGAGTGATTTCTTTGCTCCCATGTGAGTGCCTGGGAGAAAAGAAAATAAAGTGATAATGGAGCCTGGATATTAGCCTGTAAAACCTGGTTGGAACAGTTCAACTGCCAGTTTTCATTGAGTTTTTGGAAAGTGAATATCAGATGTAATGCAGAAAATGATTGTGACAGGTTCTCCACGGGACTACTGAATCACTCACAAACACAATTAAATCTCCTAGGCAGCACGTTTATGTTCTAGTTTATCCTTCTAATAATGAATAGTTTTACAAATAGCTCTTGCAGCCTTCAGAGGCTGTCTCAATATTGACTTCTCACCCATCCATAGTTGGATGGAGACAATGCGTGCTGCTATCAGCTGAAAGGTAGTCGATAAACGGGTTGGGATTGACACCTCCAGGGACCATGACGGCCAAGCATCGGTCCCCCTATCAAACCCACATCCATATGGACACCTCTGGGCCGGCAATTGATCCAGAAAGATGCTCTGTAATACCTCATGTGGAATCATTTAAGCGGAAAGATTAAACTATTTATATTCATAATTCTATACACACCAAAACAATCTATATAGCACCAACCATAGATTAACCTGTAGAACCGTGAGAACATGTAGTCTAGATATTAGTGGACCGACATCATTTCCAGAAGGCCGCACGCGTTTTACTTTTTACCAGTCAAGCGCATCTCAACAGTGACAAAATATTAAAGCAATATTGTGAAGGATACTGCTCTGATACATTTTGTAAATGATTCCGCCCAGCCAGGCAAAATGTTAATTATTCCGCTAGCTTTAGGCACATGTATATCAACGCCCCATAGCCTGTCACAACTGCTAATGTACATTCACAATGGAAAATACATATAAATATATTTACTGTTGTAGTGTAATTGGGGTTTAGCCTTCTTAATTCAGATTTTCATATGCTACTGCTTACATTTTGCCACCCCCATCTTCAAGTGTTTCTCAAAAGAAATCTGAAACCTCAAAAGTTAATTTAGTCCACTCTCCAATTAAAATCAATATCGTTAGTCTAAGCATTCAAAATATTTGATACATTTGGAATATTCTAAGATGTAATCACACAGTACTAAAAAGGCCAATGAAACATGAAAACAATTTCACATTTAAAATTTACATAAAAGACAGAAGAAATATAGCTCCTTACCTGCGAGTCCAACATTCCCCATCACCCCACAAGAATTTATGAGAAATAAAAACAAACAAAAGTCCCAAGAAAAACAAGCACTTCCCATTGTAAAAAGCGTTGGTTGAATGCAGTCTTTTGGTTGCGTGTTTCTTTGATAAGAGAACCGTTTTGGTACTGGCAATGGAAGAGGACAGCAAGACCAACTGAACCGCTCTCCTCTCACTGATTGGCTTGCACGCATTTAAGGAGGGGATTAAGGTGTATAGTAGGGAGAGGGATTGAGAGAGGGAGAAGGGAAGGGGGTGGTATTGTTGCTTTGCTTCAGTTGATTGCCCACCGCGTGAGACCGCATACAAGAATCAGCGATCTGAATCAATATGCGTTTTACATTTCTCAACAAGCGCGTTGGCATATCATCTTGAGGTCAGTTGTCCATGACGGAAAACATAACAACGTAGACAAACAAAATAACTTTATAAGTTACAATGTTATTAAATACAAATATGACTTCAATTACCCAGATATATTCCAATGTACCCAGATATATTCCAATGTAGTTCTTCATTTTCAGATAGAATTCCTTGCCGAGTGACAAATTCCAATTAAATTAATAACCGGTTTTGGGAAAAGTGGCTGTTTTGTTGTGTATGCATAGTATTGCACTTATTTATTATGTGATAAATAATTACGTAAATTCATTAATAACAAACATAAATGCGAAGGGGGCGATATTACATTGAAATAAATATGCACCTCAATAACTAATTGAACTCATTGACATACTACTGTGTACTTCACAGTCGAAACCGGACATTCAGGAACGGTAGAAGTGTGAAGGTATGACGTCCTCTGCTGGTCTTCAGAAAAATTGCGACAGTGCCCTATTTTGTTCCGCCCACCAGTCAATGACAGTGAGCAAATTATTGACCAATCACAGTGCGCAAAACAGGCTTTGCAAGTGTCATGGCGTCTCCCTTGAAGGGGGTTGGTCCTGGAAAATCTAGCCATTAACATTATTTATTTTCTGTCTAAGTAGATCTGTTAAAACCATTTACTTATTAAAAGAGATATTTGTAAAGACGAAGACATCATCATGGGGACTGTCCACGCCAGGGTAAGTGCTTATTTCCTACAAAAACGAGACGTGGGAATTTTATTGTGCGTGACCTCCCCGTTTTGTGACTGTTATTGTATGGCGGAGTAACGAGGATTGCATTTTTTACACTTAGTAATATAGATAATGGAAATTATTTATATGAAAATGTAGGTCATTGTTACACGTAATGTTAGTGCATGCAGTGTATTTTTACTTTATTCAATATAGCACTGTTAATAGTATGTTGCTTGGCATGCTATTAAAGTTGGCACAAAACATACATGGTATTTTCCACATTCTCTTCAGAGTATGGACCCTCTCCCAATGCATGGGCGTGACATGGCTGTTCACCCCGATGACATGATTGAGGTGCAAGAGACAGAACAAGAGACTAAACAAGAGATACTGGAGAACAAAGACGTGAGAATTTCTTCCAGCTACTCAAATGACGTTTTTGCTCTCACTTTATCCAACTAAGTAGTCATTCTTTGCATAGTTGTAATGGATGCTGATTACATGAATGCCTGTCCATTCATTGCAGGTTGTTGTCCAACATGTTAACATTGAGGGCCTGGGTAGAACTAAAGAGGATCTGCTGGGCTATGAGATCTCTGAAGTCTTCGATGCTAAAAACCTAATTGATGTGAGTATGAGTGCTCTGCTCTACATTATCAAAATATACTGAAATATTCCTATGACAAAAGTTTTTTGTCTTGTAATAGGTGATGAAGAAGTCTCATATTGCCAGACAGAAACTTCTGCGCCTGGGCATTTTCAAAGAGGTGGAGGTGGTCATCGACACGTCTGATGGTACAGTCTACACAGAACTGGCTGTGTGTGGCGTGCGTGCATGTTTCTGTTAGTCCGATGCATAAATCATTGTCCAGCTCAGCCGTGATGTTGCCAACATTAAAGCATCACCGGTAAATGGAGAATTCCGTTACTGGAGCAAAGTCTGTATCTTAATGTCAGTCTGCTCTTTGCCTCATAGGTGCGGATGCGTTGCCCAATGGCCTGGATGTGACGTTTGAGGTGACTGAGATGAAGAGACTGACAGGAAGCTATAACACCATGGTTGGCAACAATGAAGGCAGCATGGTGAGAGAATTCTACAACAGGGATGACCAACCTGTTCCTGGAAATCGACCTTGTTATAGGTTCTCCTCACCCGTAATTTATCTTACCTGATTCTAATACCGGTACTTACCAAATTCACAGCTGAATTACGTAATACACAACTGAAAGTTGGAGAGAGAACCTACAAGCAGTGTTGGGCAAGTTACTCCGGAAATGTAATAAGTTACTTTTTACAAAAGTAAAGGTAATAATATTCCTTTACTTATTACATGGTATCAAAAGTAATTAGTTATATTACTCATTATATTACTTTCATTAATCCCCCTTCTGAAAAAGTGTGCCAGCTCTTTTTAGAACTGGAACAATAAGTAACCTTACAGAAGGAGACAACATTTATCAAAACTGCATAACTCCAAAAACTGCAGCCTGTCAAACCTGACGGGATACAGTATATAACCAAAATAAAAAATAAAGCATGGTGTTATAAATAATGTTATAAAACAAAATGTTACATAACAACATTTAGGCTATCGTGTCTAGCTTCTTAATTTGGCTATGTTCACGCTGCAAGTTTCACATTTTTCTGTGCTGCCCTATTAGATGCTTCAATAAATTAGATGTTGTATTTATCGCGGTACAACAAAGAACAATGTTCTTTTCATCTTTGACTGAGACAAAGTCATAATAATGACAATACTTCCACCTGTTGAAATTGTTCCTCTCTTCTCCCTCATCCATCCTTCGTTTAGCTTTTTGGCTACCAGCCAACGTAACCTGCCAGCACATATCTATTAAGCGAAAACATAAATAGGAAAAAAAAAATCTGACAGTGCAATAATGGAATGTTACCTGGATTAATAATTGTAATATTATTACTGTTTTGGAAATTGAAATCCCTTACACTACTCGTTACTGGGGAAATTAATAATATTAACGTAAAACGTTACTAACTAACACGTTACTGCCCAACACTGCTTACAGGACAGTAGATCCCCAAGGACAAGGTTGGGCAGCCGTGGTCTAAAATATATCACACATACACACTGACAGGAGTTCTACAAAAGACAAAATATAGTTTGTTGGAACATCATTCATATTGACATGAATGGCTCTCACAAATACCCTTTAAGTGGTAATTTACAGAAAGTTTGCCACTGCAGAAACTTGCAAATAGATATGTAATGTGGTAACGCATGTTCACACAGCCTAGGTGTAACGTTAGACTCTCATCTCCCAGGTGTTAGGGGTGAAGCTGCCTAACGTTTTTGGCCGTGCTGAGAAGCTTACTTTCCAGTTCTCATACGGTACCAAGGAGACATCCTATGGCTTGTCCTTCTTCAAGCCTCAGCCAGGCAACTTCGAACGCAAGTATGAACTTGGGCATGATAGTCACACTATGTTTATGTGGAAATTCAAATAAAAAAATCTGCTGGATCCCTGTGTTAATTTGACTCGTTCATTCAGTGGTGACATTAAGTTAAAGGTTCCTATTGCAAGTAGCTTAGAGACTTGTTAGATACGGACAAACTGTTCTGAATGTGTGTTCGGTATTGTTCACTTGTCACACACCCAATGTCAATTTTTTTGGATCATGGCTATTGAAATATGTTATGTGTGATTGCAGTGTCACTCTAAACCTGTATAAAGTCACCGGACAGTTTCCATGGAGCTCCCTGAAGGAGACAGACAGAGGAATCTCCACAGAATTCAATGTAAGTCAACTGTGGGTTTGTGTATTCATTACATATCAATCTAAATCATCTTTTATAAAGCAATTTTTACATCAGCAGATGTCACAGTGCTTTTACAGAGAAACAGCCTAAAGCTCAGAATCCTCAGCAACATGCTCTTAATGTGTCTTTCATTTGATCTTCCTAGAATATATGAAGCTCAGGTATTTTCTTTTTGTATCCCTTTTGTCTCACTTTACTCCAGTTTCCTCTTTTGAGAACCAACCACACCCTGAAGTGGGAGGGTGTGTGGAGAGAACTGGGCTGTCTGGCGCGCAGTGCCTCCTTCGCAGTGCGAGAGGAGAGCGGACACACCCTCAAGTCTGCCCTCTCGGTACAAAGCCATTATTCACTCTGTTCCCTTTAATTAATTTCACCATGTCTTGTGCTAATCCATCTGAAATCTTCTGTCTGCAAAGTTTCACTTTGAAAACAAATGATTGATTTGGCAGACAAATGCGAATAATAGCAGGTCATTGATTGTAATATACATGAAACATTGATTTTAGAGGAACTTGGCCATTTGAAAAGGAAGAAGGTTTTTCTACTTTAAATGAAGACTGTGTGAAAAGACGTAGATGTAAAGACAAAAGTGGCAGAGTAATTCCCAGAAACAATACCCAGAACCTGATGATGTTAATGGGTTGCCAATTTCCGGCAAAGGATTTGCAACAAGATACTAAATAGGACTTTATTTAGGATCATGTACATCTTCCCATTTACATTTGGTCCCCTAACCACTCGCTTTTTGAATGAGATTAGAAAATAATAATCAGGCATATTCTCTAACAGTTGCAGTTATAAAACTCAGTAAAATTTTTAAAACCACCAAAGATGTTCACATTAAACAAAGCAATGAAAATACTCTGAAAACAATGGTGAAGATTTTCTGATATTTCACGGGAATTACTGTTTAATCCGGCTATTCGATAGGCTACAATGTGCCCAATATTGCTGCCAGTCTACATGAGGTTTAGATAGCAATCATTCATTCTACAACTAAATGTCAGAAATACATTGAAAACATTCAAAGCTATTGCTTGCATAGAGTCGAGGTGAAAAGTTTCGAGACGACACAAATACAGATTTTCATAGTCTGCTACCTCAGTGTTGATGATGGCAATTTGCATATATTCCAGAATGTCATGAAGAGTGATCAGATGAATTGTAAGGAATTGCAACATCCCTCTGCCATGAAAATGAACATAATCCCCAAAAAACAATTTCCACTGCCTTTCAGCCCCGCCACAAAAGGACCAGCTGCCATCAGTGATTGTCTCGTTAACACACGTCAACAGAGTGTTGACGAGGACAAGGCTGGAGATCACTCTTTCATGCTGATTGAGTTAGAATAACAGACTGGATGTTTTAAAAGTAGGGTGGTGCTTGAAATTATTGTTCTTTCTCTGTCAACCATGGTTACCTCCAAGGAAACACATGCTGTCATCATCACAGGCAAGGATATTGCTGCAAGTAAGATTGCCATTTATTGGATCATCAAGAACTTTAAGGCAAGAGGATCAATGGTTGTGAAGAAGGCACAAAGGCACCCAAGAAAGTCTAGCAAGCACCATCTTAAAGTTGATTCAGCTGTGGAATCGGGGCACCACCAGTTCCGAGCTTGCTCAGAAATGGTAGCAGGCAGGTGTAAGTGCGTTTGCATGCACAGTGGGGCAAAGACTTTTGGAGGAAGGCCAGGTGTCATGAAGGGCAGAAAAGAAGCTACTTCTCGCCAGGACAAACATCAGGGAAAGACTGATATTCTGCAAAAGTACAGAGATTGGACTGCTGAGGACTTGGGTAAAGTCACTGGCCCTCATTTATTAAACGTGCCTACGACCTAAAACAGGCGTACGACGGGCGTACGTCGATTCCTACGCAAAAAGCAAGGGATTTATCAATTTGAACATGATCGTAGGCTGCGTTAAAATCTCACGTCTGGTCTGACCTCATGTACGCAAATTCTATAATGTGACTAGCGGTGTTCATGGTATAACCACCCGGTTCAGTGAATTGTTGAACCAGCAATGATTGATGAATGTGTGTGCGTCGCAACTACCCCATATTGCAAATTACATTTCAGAATTACGAATTCATTGTATACAGCACATTGCTATTAAGTGGTTTATTTTTTGCCTTTCACTTCGGGTTTGCCTAGAACATGAGGGCTGAAATTAGGCAAACAACAATTTCAATCAAATAAAAAAATATAATATATATTATTTAAACAAGCGATTTGGCAGTCCTGTAGTCGAAGCGATGGCAGATCTGGAGGACCTTAATACGCGCTCTTTACACTGGGACCTTTCAGCGGGGGATCAGGCACAGGTCTGGTATCACAGCCAACAATAGTCAGAGTATGCCAGCAGTTTTGGCGGCTATGAAGTCCCTTTCTGGTATATTCAAACTATGATTAATAGACAATTTTATGAGATTGCTGGGTTTCCAATTGGGGCGAATTGGGCAATTGATTGTACTGCGTCTGTAGCCATCAACCATGAATGATTATGCATTTACCAATCACAAAAACTTTAATTCAATCAACGTTTAGATCATATGTGATCAGGATGTGGCCAGGATGTTTGTTCTGAATATAGTAGCCCGGTGGCCGGGTGGGACGCGCAACTTATTTTTTTAAAAGAGCAGCGTTGGAACAAGGCTACATAACGGCACACTGCGTGGCTGGAGTCATCTCCTCGGTGAGTTATGCCCTCGTACAATTATTATAATAGTTCTACATAGTTCTTTGGTGAAACGGTTGGATGTGATTCCTCTTGATGACAAAGGTTATGCCCTGACTGAGTACCTTGTAACACCGCTTGTAACACCCCAAACAAGCAGGAGTGCAGGTTCAACAGTGCGCACACACGCACGCAAACCAAAATGGCGTGATGTATGGGTTTGCTTAATTATGGCAGGTGGCTCTGTCTTGGGTAAGCGGGGTGGGCGGGGGACTATACACCCCAGAGCAGACCTGCAACAAAATTATGGCATGCGAGGTTCTCCACGATATTGCGCTGGAGAACGGTGCCATTCAATGAAGATCAGTGGCCACAACAGCCACCATTGGGGGCTCTACGAAGGAGACAGGATCCTATTCTGAGCTTCTAATATAGTAAGTGCTATCTTGGGTAAGAAAGCTACTTAAAAAATACAACGTCGAATGTTCAGTGAAAATAATTAATTTATTTAAAATGCACTTCAGGTTCTCGTTAATCGCTTTCAATGACTGTAGAAGTAACCTCAACACCACAATTTACTTGAACAATCGATGCCTGATTTTAAGCTTCCAAATAAAACCAAGTGGTTGGCCTGCACCTGAGACCTGAGCATCTCTTTATCTCAGAGAAATTCCTTTTCTTTGCTGGATTTTGCTTATCCATGTCGTAAATTCTAAGGGCATTTAGAAGGATAAGATGTATCCTTCTAAGAATAAGAATCCCCTTTCCGATTGTTTGGAAAACAATTCTGCGTCCATGGTCAGGAAACTCCCTAGACCTTAATCCCATTGAGAACTTGTGGTCGATCTTCAAGAGGCGGGTGGACAAACCAATCCACATTCTGACAAACTCCGAGCATTGATCATGCATGAATGGGCTGCCAGTGCCGATTGCAGAGGTCTTGAAAAAGAAGGGTCAACACTGCAAATATTGACTCTTTGCATAAACTTAATTATCAATAACAGCCAACTAAATATGGTTCCACCTGTATTTCAGTATTCATACTGGTCTATACATTTAAGTGATGTTTAATCAAATTATACAAACTGAGGACAGTTATGTAACGCTAAGTAAGGTATAATAAAGTTAAAAAAGGCATAACAACAGATCACATCCTTTTCACATACTGTATAGCCTACAATACCGGTACATCCCATAGGCTATCCATAGTGGCTATGTATACCCTTTCAGACAATTGAAAAATATGCCGGCTTTGAAGCGGCTTCACCCTTTTTAATACTATGCCGTCATAGAATGTCAGATATTGTTACCCCGACAAAAGCATTCATGGTTGATTTGCTGCCAGCAGATATTTTTTTAAATATAAAGGTAGCATACATGTTGAGCCTGATAATATAATATTTCGAAATTTCATGAAACTCACAGGACAGGTCATGGTCCAAAAAGACAAGAATACTTCATGCATTCAATATGCATCAGAGGACAATGTACTTCTTAAGGATGGTGACCAGGTAAATTGGTTTTAACTAGACTAAAAACTATTTGAACGGATTTCTTATTTGTAATACTACCTACCTGGTCCCTTTGTTAGAGTGAGTTTGTGATTACATAACTAATGCCTTGATTAAGCTATTATGTGAATTTCATTTTAAGAGCAATGGATAATTTGAAATAATAAAATAGCATTCAGTCTCATTGAGTCTAAATAACACACTATGTGCACAATTATTAGGCAAGTCAGTATTTTGACCATGTAGGTTTTCCGTCATTGAAGCCTGAGTTTGACGCTCTAATGATTCTCCTCATCGTTTTCCACTTCCACAAATCCACCATTCCACTTGATAGAGAATAACTCTTTATTGTTTCACTTCCATGGAAACAATTTATTATAAAATATCAAGGTAATTGAAAAACGTACAACAGTAAAACAAGAAATAACGACGATAAATATTGAAAGAGAGAAAGAGAGAAAAAGAGGTCTAAAAACGGTGTGGCTCCATTCCATTTCCTAACGGACTTCGCTCGCGCTTACCGCCTTAAACCATTGTCTGAGAATATCACAAAAAATAACTAGAGTTACTAGGAAGCAACACTAACAGTTTCCATTTCCAACAATTCCAATAAATACACTGTATAATTATTATTGTTTACATTAACTATAATTAATAATTGCCCATCAGCCAAATATTAATATTTGAGCCTTAATAATAAACTGCATTCAGGCTCCTACATTACCGGCCCCTAATTGTATCATTGTACTGAAACAATTACTCAAAACATTTGAACTAAAATTCAAGGAGCCTCCATGCTATGTTACTTAAAACTAAATAAAGAAACCTTCTTCTTGCTCTTCGCCCTGTCCAAAACAAGGACTTGCCTTCAGATTTAGTCCATCATTAGTTCTCATCTCAACTAAGGACTTAAAACTAATTCAAAACTGTTTATCAATTATCATTAGACTCTTGAAGGAAACATAGCTTTGTTATTGGGCAACAAAGCTGGTTGGTTTTGGTCTTGACTTTCACTTGACGAACAAAGCCTTTTTTGTCAGGAAAGGTCTCTACAATTCTTCTGAGTGGCCATGAATTTCTGGGTGAGGAGTCATCCACAATTAGCACCACATCCCCGACTCTGAAGTTTCTTTCAGGCGTGGACCATCGTTGACGTTCTTGTAGTTGCATGAGGTATTCTTTACACCAGCGTTTCCAGAAGATGTCAGCGAGGTACTGAACTTGCCTCCATCTGCGGTTAGCATACTGGTCATCTTTGTTGAATACTCCTGGTGGCAACTCGGGCTTGACTTTGAGTAAGAGCAGATGGTTAGGGGTTAAAGCCTCCAAATCATTTAGGTGTAAAGATGCCTTTGTAATAGGCCTATTGTTTATGATGGCCTCGGCTTCACACAGCAAAGTATGGAGACTATCTTCATCCATGGTTTGTTCCTTCACTGTGACGTCCAGTATTTTCCTCACTGAGCGGATCAGCCGCTCCCAGCATCCTCCGTGGTGAGAACCTGCAGGAGGATTGAAATGCCATTGGACACCCTTTTGT